>JARFTM010000286.1:0-30908 GCA_030278935.1 Trichoderma polysporum | reverse complement strand
GGCCGCACGCGCGCTACACTGACGGAGCCAGCGAGTACTCCCTTGGCCGGAAGGCCTGGGTAATCTTGTTAAACTCCGTCGTGCTGGGGATAGAGCATTGCAATTATTGCTCTTCAACGAGGAATCCTAGTAATCGCAAGTGGCTGTGTTTATTAAGGTAGCAAATTGACTATGTATAGGCACGTTGCTAAAGAGTGGTATCATACCTTAGGTAGATAGGTACGTATCAAAATACAATGCTAGAGTCTCCGATAGCTTATTTCCCAACGGGCGGGTGACTGACTTCACACATACGGATATCTAGCACAGCTCAAAAATGAGTTCGCAACGTGCAGTAGTACCTCTTCAGCATGGTTTAGCTCATCCAGAACAGCTATTTCGAGAAAGGAATCTGCCAAAAATGATGCCCGTGCTGCATGTACATCAAAATGCTTACTAAACTCGTTGCTGCATGCATATCTCATCTGCTCGTTCATCAAAATAGGCGGATTACAAATGACTATTAGGCATCACAACTTATAAATCTAGCCAAAACAAGGGCGTGGATGATGACCCGACCACCAAGTCGCTAGCTCTCCAGCCCCGCTCGGAGTCTCTCGCCTCAAACCTCGGCGCTACGACTCCACACGCTCTCCGGTGCCGCTTCTCTTGACCCGGATGCCTTGTTTGTGGGGATGCCGAAGAGTCATACCATCCCCGTGGGGAAGAAGCTTTTTTATTGTTTGGTTATCTCGTCATGTCATACGATTACATGGTCAACATGGATGTGATCGAAAGGTAGAAAGCCTACTCCGTAAACGTAACTTGCAGCCCCCCCTCCAAGGATTTTTTTGCGGTTGATTCGCTGAATGTGTTTTTGATCAAGAGCTCATACAGTAGTCAGTCGTCAGACCAAAAGATTTCTCAAGGTCAACAAGGAGAGAACACTAAAAGACAGGGCGATTCTCCATGGCCTGAGTCTAAGACTAAGAGTCAATGACACAATGTTGCATCGTACTATTTCATAATGGTATTGATCCTCGGCTAAATCTGTTTAGGCAGTAAAACCGCCCTCACGTTCGCGCCGGTAGCCTTAGCGTCCACGTAGGAGGTTCGCTTGGAGATCCTGATCAAGGCCGACATCGCTTTATTTGTCGTTGACAGGAGGGTTCAACTACGTACTGGAAGAGATGCTGGTTCTATGATCGTATTTCAGATAGTATGCGAGGAAGCAGTGCATAGAACATCACATACAAGTGCAGAGAAAAGGAATTAGATGAGCAACGATAATTTAATTAAATACTAAGCAATAATTGTTTTTGCTGATATTCTATGTATCGCATCGTTCACTGTCGAACGTGATATGTAGCTAATATCCCGGCCTATGGACCAAACCCAAAATTCAAAAGAGAGGAAATAAAAGCCAACTGTTCTGGCTAAATGTGTTCCCAATTCGCCTGATGTTTCATCATGTCATATATGCCGAGCAAGAAGAAAGAAAGAAAGTAGAAAGTCCAAACAGTAAATCGCCATATTTTGTCCTTTGCTGTAGGGGGTATATGTTATATATGCTGAATGTAGCAATATTCAAAAACAGCCCAGCCGCTCTGTTTCGCACCCAGGTTTGGTTTATTCCTGGTGTTTGATGCGCCCAGTAAAAGTGATTAAAAGAAATAAGGAATAAAATTGACAAAAGAAAATTAAAAAAGTATTATCGTCGCGCTCGTCGTGCTCGTTATAATTCTTGGCTACCCCTTCGGCTGTTGGGTGCTGTTGCCCTTGCGGCGACTATTTCTTCGAGATCGTCATACTCGATGGGAAGCTCGTCTTGAGCATATTCGGGTGGGCTTGGAGGCACATCCTCATACACTGGTGGTGCCTCGTTATCCCAGCTCACACTCAGGCCGCCGTTGTCAGTCAAGACCACGGCAAAGTGCATTCGCAGGATACGGCCGGTACCGGTCTGGTGTGAGATGTGCGTCTTGCCCTCTTGCGCGTATTCTTTGGATACTACCAATTCCAGCAATAGAGAGTGAGTAACCTCAGTGCCGTCTTGAGTCTTGGTATCACAAGCGTACTTGAGTTCGCGAGAGTGCTGCTTGAGCTGGTTGACACAGAAATCGAATTCCATGTCGACGATGCCGTCTGCGCCGGTGTAGTCAGACTTCCACCCTTCATTGAGGTTCTTCTCGCCGATGACGCGGGTTTCGCTTCGGGGCAGGCCCTTGTTGGCTGACTCGGCGAGTCCAGGGTTGTGCCTCTCGCACGCGGGCGCGACTGTCTTGATGGTCTCCTCGAGCTTCCAGGTAAGCTTCTTCAGCTTCCACAGGTCAACGGTCTTGACCCTTTCGTTGTGTGTCATGAGCCCGTCGAGCTTCAGGGTCATCTTGTTGTTGCCTGCAGGGTGAATGACGGAGACGTAGCTGGCGGCGGCCTTGATGTTTGTGGGAGGAAAGACTCGAACGGAGTTGTGTGGATAGAGAGGCTCGGGGAGGGTTCGCTTGACATCGATGATGCGGTCGAATTTGGCGACGGAGATTGAGCTAAGGCCCTCGGGCCCTGACGGGGCAGTGAGGAATTGCGCCTCGGCGTTTAAGACGTAGGCAATGGAAACCACGGGCGTGTCCATTGAGGCTGGGAGATTGCCTGGCAGCAGGATGGAGAAGGGGAACTGGTGCTTGCCCTTTCGCATGGGAACGGGGTGAAGCAGAAGCTTCAGCTTCTCCAGCTCGGTTGACTGGGTCTGGCAATCGCTGCAGTTGTTCTGGAACGGCCTCTTGTGGGTGACAACCAGGTTCAGGCTTGCTGTGAAGCTCTCGATGTCCACCAGCTCCTCCTTGATATCCAAGAAAATCTGTCCCGAGACCAACGCACCGGTGCTCTCCTCAGTGTTGCCGTGGAAAACAACGGGTGGACTCTCGACACTCCAGTCAATGACTACCGGAGCGTAGGGGACGTGGTGGTGGCGTTCTTTAGAGGCTGATCGGCCAAAGTGCAGCGACAGGCGGTGGTGCTTCTTGATGGCATCTGCGAGGTCGGGCATCTTGACGGCATGGCGGTCCTCGCTGTCGGAGGAATGAGGGCTGGTGTTGCGAGATGCACTTCGAGAGTTGCTCCGCGAGGTGTTTCGAGACCTGGAAACGGCCTTGATGTGGGGGATTGGTCCTGACGAGGAGCGCAGGAAGCTGGAGACGAGGTGGGGCATGTTGGATGGTTGAAGTTGATGATTGCGTATAGTTGGGGTGGTGATGACGAAAACGTCGATTTTTGGGAGAACAAGGCGGAAGTAGCTTTTTATTGTACCTCAGCTCTCCTCAGCTCTCTCCTCTCTTCTGCTTTCGCCTTTGCTTATTCTTTTATTGCTTTTGATTTCTCTTTTTTAAACTTTGTCAAAGCAATTTCAGCCCTAGCGCTGGCCTGACGAATGACGAAGCAAAGGGTCCCCTCCAAAATATACGCGGGCGCTGTGCCAAGGAGGGGCTGCGTCTGGGGAATAATTTTCGGGATAAGATCTGGTGATCCTCTTGCAGCCAAAAGGCGCCGATGGTCGGGTGTTAGTGGAAGCCACTTGGGTATCAGCAGAGAGAAATTAAGCCGATCTTATTTCAGCGCTGGTTCCGTAAGGTGAATGCTGGAAATGCTGCTGTATGTGTGTATGATGACAATTCTTTATTGCAGTCTCTCTCTTTTTTTCTTTGTTATTGCGAATTCAAGTCGTCAGACGAGTAAACGAGTAAGTTGCTTTTTATGGCTGGCTGACGGGTACGTGTAAGTCGCCTAGGAAGGTTTCAATAGCTTGATGGTCCAGCTTGTGTGAGATGTAGTAAGCTGATGGAATGGAATTCAAAATCGTAGTGCCACAGACAATAAACAAATCTCCAAAAGAGGTAACTAGCAATACTATTGAGAAAAGCCGAGGGCATCGCCAACTTATTAAATACTCCTGCCATTTTCTCGCCCTGGTTCGGCATACGGCGGTTTGGCAAATTATGTGTCATGACCAGCTCCCAAGGCCAGGTAAAAAAATCCGGCTCAACTTTTCCAGGCTCTCGGCCGCCAACCGATGGCCGATGGATCTCCGGTGGGGGCATCGCCGTGACAAGAAGAATGGAAAAACGCCTTTCGATTGATTTTGTGGGCCTCGTCCTCTTTTTTTTCTTTGCCATTCTCTCTCCTTTCCCCTATTAGGAACTTAAGTGTCGAAATGGGCGGGCACGTGTATACATGAATGGTACTACGGGTGCACGTGTAGACGTGGAAATTGCACGGCTTTAATGTGCTCGTTTGGGGCATTTCCGCGGGAAACCGGAGAGTCTTCTTTTGCTCGGACAAGTACAGGCAAAGTACCCTGTCCTCCAATGTAACCCTTTTTTGCCCAGCCCTGCTCTACTCCGTACTCCGTATGGAGTAAAGAAAAAAGAAAAAAAAAATCTTTTTTTTTTTTCTTTGTTTGCTCTAAGAAAAGAACACAGAATTAAACTGGATCCTCGTACGGCCTTGTCCGGTGAACCAGCATGAGCAGGTACTCGTACCCCGTATGTCTAAAAAATGCAAGTAGTACATATCATCAGCCCATCATTGAACCTGCGAATTCATCACGCAAGCAAAGCCCAACTATTTTCTGCTTCTCCCCACGCAGCGTCAATAGAACTAGAGTTGTCAAACAGCTCTGACTAAAAGCCATTGTTACAGCCAGCCGCTGAAGCGCCGGTACCGGCTCATAACTCGTAATGGTTTTGGCTTGACATGGAACATTCTCTCTTTGACAAGACGGAGGGCGCGCACGGCAAATGAAGGGCTGCCATCATTACTAAACCGCCTACTTCGTACCAACTGGCATCGTGAGCAATACGACCAACAAGCCACACCAGGCCTGCTGACCAAAGGCGCATTTACGCGAGGCGGTAGTCCGCCTCCGTCACTACAATTTTGTACCGGATCTACTTTGTCTTCCACTTGCACTTACCGTCAGGGCGTGCTAGTAGAAGCTAGAGTCTCCACTCCCAAAGGTGCCCCTTGAGAGAGACAGAGCATACGTGTACTGAGTACCAGCGTGAGTGTGACTTCAAAGTACTCTACATCCTATCCACCACCGTAGGATACCTCCATAACTCGTAGACAGTACCGGTGACGATCAACTCCAGCCCGTACACAAGTACCGGCAGCCCCCCTTTCCCTGCGCCAGTCAGCAAAGCAAGCAAACGGCCGCCTGAAGAGGGCGCTGGGAGGCGCTGGCAAGTCACATCCCACGCCCTAAACGTCGTGTTGTCAGTGGAGGCTTCAGTGGCGTGATGGCCTGTGACGACGTTGGCACGTTGCCCTAGGCGAAAACTGTTGCCCGCGGCGAGGCAAAGCCGTCCATACAAAATACAAAGTGTGAGTACTTCCCTGTACGGAGAACTACGCCCTACCAGGCAATACTAAGGTACGTGTATGGAGATGAAAATGGAGATGGAGATGGATGCCCGTCAGCGCATCACGATCTCTCTTGCATTGTTTGTGTCATCTGCACGCCTGGCCAGCTCAGGACTTGTGATTTCGTTCGAGACGCGCGGATTTTGCATTCCGAATCAGAGCCGAATCAGGCTGACTGGGTCAATTGGCCGCTTTCCTGTTAGAGGGCTTACTGGGAGAAGCCCTGCCTGCTGTTTACCTGTACTTGTTCGCTCCAGGCGGTATGAGACAGCTTTCTTGAAATATGGCGTATGAAGAAAAGGGCGTGTAAACATCCTATGAGAGCTCACCTGCGATATCGAGTCGAATTGTGCAATTACGTCCTGTGGATCGCGTCAATGCTTCTAGTACCGTCTATCCAAGCTCCTAAGCGGCTCAATGGGCAATCCCAAAATCAACTTCGGACTTCTCCGTCAACTCGGCCAACATGAAAATCATACTTGACATAAAACCACGGCTTCATCCCCGCGCGAATGTCATCTCAACTCAGACGCGGCACGCCGGCACTCATCCACTCTCTCGCTTTTCTGAGGCGGCACGGGGATCACCAGCAATGCTCGATTCGTGAACTTCCCGCCACTCCTCTGCAACAGGTATAGTAACTGGGTCGGGTCACCTGGTGACTGCAATTTTTTTTTTCTCCTGGGCCTATTTCTTTTTTTTCTACGGAGATGCTAATTAAAAAAAATTATTCGATGCAAAATACTTGCTACTTTGCAAATTACTACCTTGATCCAGACTAGGCGCCGCTACTAATTCAATGTACGGCAAGCTACCGAATTTTGTACTCCGTAGTGGATCTCACCATCGCCGGTATTCAGGTTTTTTTCTGGGCCGTTTGTATCGTGACTGATTCATCTACTCTAAATTACTGCCGCTTACGGTTGAGCGTTTGACATTTGCTCGGTGTCATTACCTAAACGTTGAGTATTGTTTGTCCGTATAGGGAAGCATTCTGGAGTAAATCTGGAGTTGTTCTTTCATTTCAGCTGTTTGTGTCATGTTCAGGTCCCGTCGTCCTGGGTTACCCGATAGGGCCAGCTAGCATAAAAAAATTTTATCCGTGCTCGCTCGATCGTGGCTTTGGCGATCGTGGCTGCAAACACGTGTGATGCTAAAAAAGTCTCGGAAGCCTCAGCCATGCCACTAACACGGCTTTATTCCCCTGGCAGCTCCAAGCGCCCATCAGGGTCCTTGTGAAGCTATTACGTATGAATATCGTTCTCATGCAGAGGCTGAGACTGACTGAGAAGCCTGTTGGATGTTCAAGACGCAGGTCAAACTCCATGCTGTTCTCATTATGTGGAGCCTCTTCTTCATCTTCTTCTCGCCTCGAAAGAGTATGTAGCATCAGGGCATTGCGGCCCGTTTCCCGCTCCCGCAGGCTCTTAGAAGCTCGTCACAGCCGGCTATCAAAGAATCCTTAGTGCCGCAAATGCAACATCTCGGCAGTCAATGAAGATCACAGAGTTGCTCTGTAGCATGTATCGTCCGCCAAGAGGCTCACAGCTGATTTCTCGCTCACGCACATACAAGTGGGCATCCATTGATGCTACATGCCAGTTTGCGTACGGAGTAACGTGGAGAACATTTCGTGTAATTTTGGTGATGCTTCACAGCTGCCCCGTGTGAAATTTCCGCTACGTCCACCGGTCATTTTGAACCTTCGAGTCATTCCGGCTTGCCATCGTCACAAGGTCTCAGCTTAGAGAAAAGACTGGCCAGCCTCAGTCGCTCGCTTATCCGATTGGGCAGCACCCCTTTTTTAGCTGAGGGTCTGAGAATCTCAAAGCACGAATGACACTGACTTAGCTCTCCTCGTGGTCCATACAAAATTTCGTATATCGTCGCTGCAAGCACGCGTTTCATGCGACCGGTAACGACCGGTAACGACCGGCTAGGCAGATGGCGCTTTCAGCAAATGGAGCCGCACGCCCTGTGAGTGTAATACGGAAAATGATCCAGGACGAGGGCAACGGTATTATTCTCGTCTCACCGCACTAATATTTCGTATACAGGGTCATCAGAGCCGCCAGAGGTACGTACCTCCCTCACATTCTTAAGCCGAAATGGGCTCCATTTTGAGCCGAAATATCACCACAAGACGGAAAAGGGGATCGTGTCAGAGCTCGTCAATTGTGCCATTCTGACGATTTTGCTGCCTGGACAGAAACTCCGAGTGGAGTGCAGAAACAATTAAGGTCTCCTCATAACACGGCTTAGGCATAAAATTATTCTCCTACGCGAATGTACATCTATCGTGCCATTTTATGTCAACATTTCCACTTGTATCAGGCGACATATCATTAGCCTACACGGCATCGTCCAACGCCAATGCGCCGTTCGTCCAGAGTAGCCGACCGCTCATTCGGCATGGAACGCTTCATGCTGCCTACGTTCATGCTTGGAAGAGATCGTCAGGCCCATATTCCAGAAGCTGTTTCGCAGCGGCTTCCACCCGGCCCGACTTACGGCTCGGCATGCGTTTCACTCATCGCAAAATGACATCAGCTTTTCTCGCATACATACTTGTACATGACAAGGTCCTCTGCGTAGGCTGCTATAAATATGAACTCCGTAATAAATCCTGCGGGACCCCCGCATCTCCGGAGCGGAACAGGTGGATGTTAGGATCGGGAGCGGCGGGTTCAAAAGGGAACTCCGGCGCACCCGGCTGCTGACTCCTAAGGGAATACCGGATTGCCGAGAGTACTCCTATTTTATGACGTTTCTCCCCAATGTTTTACTTTTAGGGCATGACAGATCTCGTTTATTTAATTAATCTTCAGGTACAGAATGATTTTCTCTGAATTGCGCGTTGTTTTCTCCTTGAGTGACGCGGTATTTACAGATCCTTGTAGATATGAGGCTCGAGCTTATTGAACTACGCTATTTGTAGGGAGTACTCCATATGAAGCAGAGATGCACCATTCTACACTTTCACCGGAATTCCTGTTATAGCTTCCCGTTGTATCTTTAGTATCCAGAACAGCTATTATGGCATGGAACAAATAAGATGCAATATTTTGAAGTTAGATTAAGCCACTGGATATAGCCTGAAGCTTGAGATGTATCTTGTGAAAATGGGCAAAGTCGATGCATGACATCAGAATGTCCTCCACGTGCTATTCCATATACAGGCAATAGTATTTGACAACTACTTCGTATAAAGGTATGAATCGGAAGTAACTGCAAAGATACCGTGGACCGAAATTGATGTAACTATTCGGCGTGGTGGCTTAGCCTCCACATCTATGGGAAAATAGCCAACTATGCATGTAATCACACTTATTTTTCGGACACTGTACTTTTATGTTTAAATATCGGAAACGAGGTTGCATTCTTAGCTTTTCGCAGCCGGATATCCCAAACTTTCGACTCATACGTAAATGCGAGTACAGTTTAGTATGATGGACAACTTAACCCGCATTCCACTCACAAGTTGGTTTCACAGCCATACGTATATAACAAGTTGTCTAATACCCGGGTCTTCTGACTTTCTTTAATACTACTGACGCTCTATTTCTGGTCTGGATATAGTCAGGATTGGCAGTCAAAAAACTTTATCTTGATATTGCGAGGAGCGGTTTGTGGACATTATTAGTTGCAGCAGTAATCAGTGTAGTAATTGCGGTAACAATTAAGATCATAATGTATTAATATTCGGTCATTTACGAACGTTTAAGTTGCTTGAGCTTGCCGTGGGACCTAACCACGTGGCTAAAGCTTGAAGAAATTAACTGGAAGCTGTTACTGGGAGGAGACTGAAACTCTTCCAAAGCTGTAGTCAACTCTTCGTAAGAAGGCCATTGACAGCCAGACCAATGCTCTCATATATAGAGAAAATAAAGCGGCTTGCAGCAATGCAGTCAAACCCTTATCTGATCGAGAGCGTGCTTGCATATGCGACCTGTATGATGAATTGCGTAAGAACTAGCGAAGGGAAATGTAGGTAGTGGACATGCATGACATCGAATCAAAATGAAAGCAATATGGGATCACACGAGAGTGGGATGCTGGCCAAAAACAAACTGCGGGGAGATTGGATCAATCCATTTTTCCTCATTATCGTCTTGTTTTAACAGCCTCGTCAGCTGTCGGTTTGTCCTACCATTGAGCTTTACCAAATAAGTTCGAAATATCTGCGCTTAAACAATGCAGATGAGAATTGGAATTGAACAGAAGACTGCAGAGGGCAGTAGCCAAGTACAGCTAGGGGATTCCAGCGCATCACAACTCGATGCGCCTGATTCATCTTATTACACCCAAGATGAGTCGCAGGAGTGGAAATACAGAACCCCAGCAACAGCCATCATATCGTTGCCTTAGCTACTGCATGATTTTGAGATTCTTGCCCTTTTTGCTAAATTTATCCATTGTGCCGCCGTAGCGCAGTGCGAGTGTCTTGGTTTGGTCGCGAGGCATCACGAAATTTTCCTGTGGTGGCAAAGCGTTCATAACGACGTCGCTATCTGATCATTTCATATGGGCTTTTTCTATCATTAAGGAAGATAATTCGGTACGCCTTGGGTTCTTACTTGTGCTAGTCAAAATAAAGAAAAATACCCCGTTGTTTGTCAAGAGGGATCAAAGTGACAAGACGGCGTCAAAAGCCAAGCCCAAATATTTTATCTCTCAAACCCCGTTGGACGGACCACAATGACTTGGGAAGGGCTTGCCTCATGCTGCTGCTACACAAGTTACACTGTATTTCGATGGTACTCGTCCACTGCGATGATGCTCGACAACTTCTCGCAAATATTAATGCCTCCAGAGAAAGGGGATATAGTGCGGTGTTATTCCATTAAAGAGGGCAGTTTGACTCGGAAAGGCCAATGGAGATATTGGACAAAGGTTTGATTGAGTACATCAGTTTTTGGTATGAATTATTAAGCATCCAACAGGAAAAGGCGCGCGCACTGGTGATTGAATATGAACAACTAGCTAGGGGAGAGCCGGGCTTGAGGTTAGAGATAGGCGAAGATAAGCTTCATTGTTCGTGATCTTCCTCTGTTGAAGCACTCGTCGTTGTCTGAGCGAGGTCAAGTGGGGTTGAAATCACTCAAGTTTCCTCGATAGCACCACGAGGGTTGTTTGTAAGGAAGATATTTAGTGAACATGAGTTGTAGCTTGAATAGTAGAAAAGTGGTTCAATCGGCTAGTGGTGTCAGAATGGTCAGGGTGTGGTCAGAAACATGACAAACACATGACCGCATCGTGAATAAAACAAAGGAGAGGTGAGTTTTAAGTCCGAGAAACTGTTTGTAGTTTCTATCAGTGATCAATTTTTTGTATTCTCATCCTCGAAACGTCTTCTACTATGACCTACCCGTGAATTATGCGCATTACTATCTCCGGCAGAAGGCAAGGATAATATAGATTTCGGAGATAAGCCCGACCAATTGCACGACGCAAATTGAGTGTCCGCTGAGTTTGGGGTTTTCCCAATTTGGCAAGTGCAAGCATGTTAGTGTGCAAACCATCCATCTAAGACTGCGCCTTAAGGGTATGTATTACTTGAGATTCCATCAAGTTACGCCATTTTTGTGATAAAACCCACTTCAATTCTGACAGCCTAAGTGATAGTTAACATCTTGTTATTCAGTTTTAGACTTATTGAAGGAAGCAAAGTACAAAAACTGTGTTCTCAATGCGCCTGCTAAGTGATGCGGTGCATGGAGGACGCAGTTTAGGTATGTAAAGATACGATCATCTCTACTATTTGACATTTTGGTGGGAGTGTACTGCTTTATAATCTTTAAATGAATCAGTATAGTCCAGTTACATACTATCTACATAGTAATAATAGTTAGCATAATACCCATTATACCCATGTAGCGACGTTGTCATGTGAGACCAACACTGGAGGCAGTAGATATCTAGAACACCAAGCTTGTAAGTTCATTTGGTGCACACTGTGGTTGAGTAATCAGCTTTATTAATATGTGATTTGTAAGAACTCAACTCGTGTCATAGGATTGAGGACCGTTAGTTGTGGAGAATTGGGAGATTCGATATGCTGCGGTAAATCTGTTAGTGTAGCATGTTACTTCATACTACGCATATGCGGGAGCGATCCGAAGTTCCGGAGTCTTTTGTTGCCTTTAAGATCATACGCTGACTCACCAAGATTGGTAACAAATTACACATAGGATATAAGATATATAAAGGCCTGTTGCCATGCAATTCTCATACTCACGTCAAACTCATCAAAACTTCTACACTTCCTCTTGTTTAGTAATCTAAGACGCAATTCACAATGGCTGCTGCACCTTGGCCCTCTCCAACAAAGACATGGCACGACGACACATATCCGGCAATTGACCCAACTCGTCCAGAGCTCAGCTTGGCTGGCAAGACGGCAGTTATCACTGGCGGGGGTAGTGGCATCGGTGGAGCTATTGCTCAATCATTCGCCAAGGCAGGCGTTTCTCATCTTGCATTGATCGGGAGGCGACTTCAAGTTTTAGAGGAGAATAAAGCCAAGATTATTGCCATTAATCCCCATACTGAGGTTCTACTACTCCAGGGGGATATTGTCAACGGAGACCAGATCCAGAAAGCTTTTGAGACTGTCAAATCCACATTTGGAGAGCCGCACATCCTCGTTAATAATGCTGCCTATTTTGACGGGCATGTCTCAGTGCTGAAGGATGATGTCGACACCTGGTATCAAGCCTTTGAAGTTAACGTTAAAGGCAGCCTTCACGTCGCTAGGTCTTTCTTTTCTGTCGCAGCAGCGTCGCCAAGGATCCTGAATGTTTCCAGTGCGCAGGTTCATCTGGATGCAAAGTTTTTCCCAGGAATGTCAGCGTACCTGTCATCTAAAATGGCACAGCTGCGTATGTTTGAGTCTATACAAGTAGAACGGCCCGATGTGGTGATAGTGAGCTATCACCCTGGGCGCGTCTTGAGTGAGATGTCAGCAAAAGTCGGCACCACGAAGGGTATTGATACGCGTAAGTGAACTCACATATCACCCTTTCCACACTTGAAGCCGGACCGAATGAGTATACATTTCATAATGGATTGCTAACTTAGTCTCTCAGTTGAACTTTCGGGCGATTTTGGTGTTTGGGCTGTCAGTGATGAGGCCACATTTCTAAAAGGAAGAATGCTATGGGTCAATTGGGACGTGGAGGAGCTTAAAGCAAAAAAGGATGAGATTATAGACAATAACCTCCTGAACGTTTCCCTTGGTGGCTGGCCATTCAAGGAGTAAGTCGATACGGGTCATGAAAGGTGTCTAGCACTGGGTGCAAGAAAGAGGACTCCTGATTCGTTGAGTGGCAAGTTATATAAATGAGTTACTATTATGCACATCCTGGAAAATAGATAGCAAATGCAAGACGATATTGGTAAATAAATGACTAAGTCTTTTGCAGCCATATATTGACCCGGTCGATAGATTACATATATAGTGCAGAGGCGCCATTGATGAATAGCGACGAAGCCAACAGAGATATTCAATTTCTTTGCGGCAGCATCTCACTGCTTCATTGAAACATATAATTAATTTTGATGGAAGATATTCACAAATAGGCTTTATCTTTGCTGTTAGTCAAGTCTTCATATACGCAGCTTGGTCTCATTGAGAGTTGAAAGGTATCTTCAGCTCACATCTACTAAATAAGAAATAGCAGTTATCGTGCATAGATTATATATATGCTCCAATTTCTTTTATTTACACAGAATATTAGTCTTAGAGCAGTCAAATCCTACGCTCAAACAACTCTCTGTATTTTTTTTTTTAGAGAGACATTTGCTCTAGACTTCAACAGCATCTCCACAGAGGGCAGAGCCATGGGATAAGTTGCTTTGCCGTATATCATCAGTGAACAGTGTGCAGCGTCACTTCGCACAAGAAAAAAGAATTGGAAAACGAGCTACATCAATTAATCTTCTCATATGAAACTGCAACCCGATTTAATGTTTCACCAGTAACAAGATGCTTTATTCTGAAAGTGCTCCGTATATTTGACTCTAGGGTACATTTCCAAGGTACCTTATCTGACAAGTGGGACCCGCAGTTATCGGGCTCTATCGCGGCAAATTATATCTCCGTTCCGTCCAGGTTTCCAGACATCGATCTCAACACCAGCCTAGCTAAGCTCTTCTCTGCAGCAACGCGATAGCATTACACGACCAGTCTATCGCTGTTTCGCTACCTATTCACAACCGACAAGTAATTCTTCGGCATTCGAAAGCAATCATGACCGGTCGAGGTGGAGGCGGCGGTCGCCGCGTTTTGCTCCCACCCATGTGAGCTTCTTCCAATTCACAGCCTGCCCCACCGCTACAGAAAAACCAAAGCTGACTCTTTGCAGTAACATGATTTTCAAGCTCCTTCAGAATGTAAGTTCATCATTCATACGTTGCCGTCGTCGATCCGGATACGAGAATACCACGATGCGTTAAATGTCGACCAGGTGCGGGCGCAATGGAAGGGTACGGCAGGATGCGATGAGTGATTGAACAGATTCCATGCAAGCCATGGGCAAGGTGTCTCGTTATTCGACCTCTGCGAGCCCGAAATTGCAATCGAGAGTCTAATTGCTGCATGGATAATGCATCTAACGGTCCACAATCGCTCCTACCTCTCGACCCCGAAGCTGCGCTGGAGCCACAATTTCTAGAGGAGCAATAACTGTTTTGCGCATTTTCTGGATTAAATTCCGACTCTGACTTTCTATAGAACGCTACCGTCAGTGTGTGGTTATACGAACAGCTGTCAATCCGCATTGAGGGCAAGATCCGGGTTAGTCAAATTAAGTCGGAATGTTATTTCCAACCCCCAAACGCTAATACAATATGCAGGGATTCGACGAGTTCATGAATTTGGTCATTGATGACGCCGTGGAGGTTAAGCAAATCACAAAAACGAACGACAAAGAGTCAAGGAAACCGCTGGGTAAGACATGCGAAATCTTTGGCTTGTGAGGTTTTGTTTTGGACAAGCTAACACAATGATAGGCCAAATCCTGCTGAAAGGCGACAACGTCTCTCTAATCCAGAACTTGTCGAGCTAAACTGTTTTTTTAAATAATACTGATATGTAACGATGGAGTTGCTTATACTTTGAAAAGATACCCTATTCAAATGGCACGCAAGGGATATTCTTATTATGAACCATGTATCACATCTGGGTAGCAAACAAACAATGGGCTCGGCATAATGGAAATTGATTCAGCAAAGCAGAGGGTGTCCAAATGGAACTATGTGATGTGCCAGGTCGTTTCGATTTGTGTGTCTTTGTGCTTTGTTGTAGACGTGAAGTATTGCCGATGTTATGCCGATCTCGGTAGCCACAGCTAAATCTCCCGATATCTTTCAAGGCGATGATTTCCTGCACTCACAACCTCGTAGCGACCAAGTCCACCGTTTGAGACAGGCATGTGCAACGCGCGCTGAAATGCGCGAGTTTATGGACTATGTCCACAGTGCTTTCTACGAGGCTACCGGGTGGAGGCGTGACAATTCATATGCAGCGCTGAATTCGACGACGGACGGTAATTCTCAGCCATTCCCCATCTACTGCCATAGCTCTGCGGGAGCTCTCTGCTGACTTTATTCGCAGCTCTCTTGAATTTTAACACTCCTCGAGGTCTCCGTCTGACTCTCTCGGCCCTCGCTAGTCCGAATTTCGCCACATCCTACCAGCTGGGCTCTGTTGGCGTGGTCGATGGCTCGATCTCCTACTTGTTCTCCTCTGTTCCTCTTCGAGTACTCTTGACCCCTCAGTCCGAAAACGTCCCGCTCCCAGATCTCCTTCGATCCTACCGCCCTCTGACGCCTGTCGCTCGACGGGATGATCCCTCACTTAGGCGCCCAGACGACAATGACAAGACCAGCGAATCGCTTCTTTACGGCCGCCTCTATCTCCCACAATCGCAGCTAGAGGCCCTCTTGATAAGGCGGTTATCTCCCGCTTTACAGGCACAGTTCAGCGCCGTATCGGGCCAGCACCTCAGAAACGGGGGCACAGCTCTGGGATTGGTCCAGTATGATGTTGGAAGATATGCGCTTGAAGGATTGGCTTCTACGGATGGTGGGTTGCTAGGCTTTAGAGGGGTTTATAATTTCGGAGGCGACTTGAGTAGCAAAAAATACAACCCTCACTCAGCTACATCTACTGCGGAGAATGGAAATGGGCATGGTAGTGGTAATGGAGACAAAGAGAGGATATATGGGCGCTTCAGCACCGGGGGAGAAATCTATTATGGCACACTCAACAAGTCTGGGGGCATGAGCATAGGGGCGAGATTTGCTACTTTACCGGACCACAAGGGAACGCCATTATCTGCCACGCTTACGATGAATCCGCTCATGGGGAACATTGCTGCTAGTTATGCAGTCATGGCTGGAAAGCATTGCAGTCTCGCAACACGCATGGAGTTCAACATCTTCAGTTATGAGAGTTCATGGGCTGTGGGAATGGAGCTGTGGAGGAAACCCTTTGCCAGAGCCGCTGCAGAGGCAGAAAAGCCTTACGCGGAAGCCGTTGTTGCGAAGAGATCGGCCCAAAAGCCACCCTCCACCACCAAAATCCCCACCATTCAAATTGATGGAAAGGTAATACCACCAAAAAATACAATCGATACTGTACCGACGCCAGCTCCAACGCCTGCGCCAGCTGAACGGAGTTTTAATGCGAAATTGGAGTGGAGGCTGGATGAACCAGAAAAGACGGCAGAAAAGCCAACAGAGAAAAAGACAGGACAAAAACCAAGCGGAGGCAACGTCAGCCCCAGGTCAAAAAATAAAAAGAGTCTCTCCAAAGCAGGGCAACCTGCGAAGAAAGTAGAAAAGGAAGACCCAGAGGTGGAGGAGAAGGGGTATGCTGGGGTCGTGAAAGTGAGGCTGGACCAAAATCTGCGGCTTGGCGTGCTGTGGGAAGGACGAGTAAAGTCGCTACTGTTCAGTCTCGGCAGTGGGATTGATCTGAGAATGATGAACAAGCCGTTTCGAACGCTGGGTCTAGAGATTCAGTTTTCGTCATGATGGACAGGCGTAGCCACTAGAGGGGAGCTGTTAATCCCGAGAGCCATACGCTCCAAAGATACGCAATTCACATCTACGTCTATGTGTAGGCATTCGAAGTAAACCCAATACTATTATTTTACTCGATATTATTTTACTCGATATAAAACTTGACTTTGGCTTAGGAGGCCTGTCATTTCGTATTGTCCCTCATATATTAATAATCGGACATGGCATGCTTAAACCCGTTGTTTCCGTGGCTAGTGATTAGCAAGCATCTCCAGTCATTCTCATTTGTTTCCTAAACTCGTCCGTCAAGTGTTCTAGCCGTAGTCGCTTGCATTTATTTATAGAGGAAAAAAACAGACAGAGCCTATAAACTACGTTAAACAACTCCCATAAACTGCATGGGTAGTCAGCACCGGAGGCGGCCGCCCGCATGCTCGCTTTGCCGGATCCGAAAGCTGCGCTGCAACCGCGGCTCTCCGTGTTCCAACTGTTTAATCCGTGGAATCTCTTGTGGCCGCGATGGGCCGACAGATGGAGCAACTCTGATCCATGGTAATGGAGCTCTCACCACGAGTGGGTCGCAGGAAGCACTCAATCGGAATCACTTGGCGCCCTCTTCCTTGGGGTCTACTCAGCTGCAGCTAGTCACAGCTGATGTACTAGACCTTCAGAATAACTGCTCCAATCAGAAATTATTAGTGAGTGCTTCACAATTTTTGAACTTTGGCAAAGACTTGGTCAATACTGAGCAGAAGCAATCGTGACTTTGCAGGATTCATTGGCGCCGTCTCCCATCACCTTCCGCACTCGTTCTATCCGCGCCATCACCAAGCCGTCCTTCTTTGTGCAGCAGCCTGATGTTTCTCCGACATTGACCGATGAGGTTAGTGTCATCAAGTGTATATGTCTGCCTTTACGGGAGGACACTCATATCCTCTTGGAGAAATTCATTGACGATGTCCTTCACTTTCATCACATCTTTCATACGCCTTCTCTACCTTTATTAGTGGATCAGTTTTATGATGCCGTGGAGCAAGATACAGATATAGACATGGGTCAGTTGATGCTCATTTTGGCGATATGTTGCAGCAGCACACACACATGGACCCGTTACGACGACGAAAAGGGCCTGTTCGACTGCGCAGAAGACGCCAACTCACAGGCTGCAGGATGGCTTAAGACAGCTCTAGACACCATTCACCACGCCCATCTGGCAGCACACGCGTCACTAGAATGCATACAAGGTATAACTGTTGTATTCTTCATGCTGTGTAGCCTAGAGGGTATCTCATCGCGGGCACGATTGCTTCACGCCCAAGCTGTTGCAATGGCCCAAGAGATTGGATTGCATTTCATCGATTCTCCTAATGCAAGCATTCATCCAAATCTCATCAATACTTCTTGCATTCAAATGGAAGTTGGACGCAGAACATGGTGGTACCTCACGGATACGGACTGGTAAGTCTCCCATTCATGCACCTTTGTGGCCGTTGCTGAACATCTGGCGATAGGATGCTTTCGAGATTATCAGTTCCTCAGCAAGGCGCATACACAATACAGCCTAGTCAGATGATGGTGCGAAAACCTTGCAATATCAATGATGAAGATATTATTGACGGCCAAGAAATTGTCGATCGTCCACCCGAGGAAGCAACATCAGTCTCGTATCTTCTTGAACGTACTCGTCTTGCAATACTATTCTATGATCTCGGAGACTCTGATAAGCCCATTAATTCTACTTTAGAAGAAGTAGAGTACCTTAAAGTTATGGAAGCTGACATGAAGCTGCGGCAGTTTATGAGAGAACTGCCATCGTTCTTTCGTCTTGAAAATAGCAGCAACCTTTCCAAACTGCCCCCTTCGGATATTCGACGATCATCCAATATTACGATTCAACGTTACATGCTGAACATGATATTTTATGGGCAAATCTGTAAGCTGCACTTGCCATATATGGCTCGGGGCACGGTAAATCCTGGCTTCGGGTACTCTCACGATTCTTGCTTGAAAGCAGCACAGCAAATCATCTATATAGAACACCAAATGAGAGCCGACAACTCGACCTTCGTCTTATTCCGCCAGCGCATGAACATCAAGTTTCGCAGCATTTTCATCGCCTGCGTTGTCTTTGTTTTGGACGGATGTCTGGTGAACAGTACCGAAGGTGGCACCATGGGAAATAACGCAACAATGGCTGACGCCTGGAAGATTTTACATGAAGCAAAAGGTAGATCGCCGATGGCGTCTGAGCTGCTGCACCTGTCGATGCAGATTCTGCAAAAATATAGGGCGACGCATCCTGCTTTGGAAATGATATGGAAGGAAAATTGCAGTGAAGAAGCTGCATCTTTGATAGAAGAAAGTCTGATGGATATAGAACATGTGGAGGGCGACAATGAATCAAACGATTCAGAGTCTGGGCGAGCAGATATTGAGATGGACAACGCTGACTTGGAGAAGCTATGGCAGACACTTCAAGGCCGCGGGAGAGAATGGAATAATATCTTTTGGGGACTGGGTCCTCCTCTTATGTAAAAGACAGATAAAGCGAGCTGACTTGGACTGGATCATTTTGTAAACGCCTCAAGAGGAATTGAGAATCTGCATATTAAATAGGTATATTATTAATAATTGACTAACGTACCTATTAATTTATCAATTCTTAATTACAATTGACGTAGCGCTCGCCTAATTAACTCGTCCCCAGGCTGACTTATTTTCATTACAGCTCAGAAATTAATGCTCCGATAAAGCACAGCCAAGCTGGCACATCGGTTGTCAGCGTCCTCACCGTGTGTAGCTTGATCCAGCCAGCCATTTCTCCCTGTGCCAATTCCGGATTGGCAAGAATACGATCCATGAATGCGAGGACCTATAGAAATATGAGATATTGTTATGATAAACATATTACCAAAGCAAGATAACGTACCGAATTTCCGAAACCGAAGTGAATGAATGTAAAAACAAGTCCTGCAATCGCCCACCATGAGGTTGCTTTTGCCTTTGCCTGACCTCCTGTTGTTCCAGAAAGATCTCGAGCACGAGCTGATCGGATCCCTGACGCGATGGTCAATGCACTGAGAGACGTGATTCCAATGAAACCTGGCTTGAAAAAATCCTTGAACCATACGGCAACCGCAGGGCCTGGGTATGCGACGTTTGTAAATGGGATGACCGTTATCCAAGCACCGAGGGCCATGCCCACATTGAGAGAAGTCGATATCACCGGAACCAGTGATCGTGGGATCGTACGACCAGTGGATGATGCCTTCGCCGTGCTGGATGCCATTGTTTTATTTGGGGGGGCGAGAAAACAGAAGGTATTCCTATTAGCGCTGATTCTACAATAAGGCTCAGAGAGCGCAGTAGTAGCTTATTTATAGTCAGGCAGAAGTGGGAACGACGTATAAATTTAGTGAGTTGACTTGGAAGGATCAATGAGCCACTTAGCGGCCAATGGCTAATCTTACTCATCTATTACGGATACGTACGTAGCTCGGAGCTATTGGCCGCTTTGAATGCTGACATTCCGCACCCTGAAAAAGGTATAATTCTCGACTGAGCTGAAAGCGTATTCGTGGATTAGATTGTCCTACGAAGTATGCGCAGTTGGTATACTCAGCAGATTGACTAAGCGGCAGCATAAAGGCCCCACTGACGTCGAGCCAGTATTGGCATAGGAAGCCGCATTAAGATAAAGAAAAAGCAAAAAGGGAGAACCGGTTAAGATATCTCCCGATGGCTTGTATTGCCTATCTGATCTTGTTTAACGCTGAGATGTAGATTGCCGCTTTCATCATATGAGGGTGTAGGTTAGTAGCTACTATGCCGAGGTTGAGTGTGACTAAAAAGAGCTGTGGTGTGACAGACACGAGATATCACGTCCATACGTAATGGGAAAGATACAGTACAGATCATATTGTGAACTATAATGCAGAGTGAGACTCAGCACCATTACTGCGGTTATATAAGTTGTAGATGAATAAAACGTCTAAAGGGCAACTGCTAAGTAAGTGCTCGGTCCACGGCGCTACTCTCTCGCAATAAAATGAGAATGGGTTATTTCGCTGATCAGTAAACTTCACTTATCGGAATAAATTAATGTGGGCGATGACAGTGTATTACTCACCCCTTTGATGCCGTTAAATCTCATTTCTCAGCTTCGAATACTTTCACTTGAATGAATACAGGACAATAGGAGGACCGTGTCACACTGTGTAACTTACTGTATCAGTGCCGAAACGATGTCTCTGTTTTAAAAAGGGGCCCCGCCAATGTGAATTACCTAAGCAGATCTACTTAGACTACAGTGCTAGAATAATCCAGAAGCTTCTAGTACCATCCAGCATCTGTAGGTGCTGCCAGTATCTTCGCCATGCAAAATACATGATTTATCGTCTAGCGTCTCAATCACATCACACTGAGGTCAATCTCACCTTACGCGTAGTTAAACAATCACAGAAACGTCACAATCGGGTGACTTTGACCTCGGTGCTATTCTAGAAATGTCTAGATCACTCAGTCCGGAGACCTTTCGTGAACCTTGGAGAGAAATCTCCGGGTGCATATCTTTGAGTATAAAGAAGTCGTTCGCAAACACCAAGAGGTTGGCTTTCCCTTCATCACCACCATCATCATCTCAATCAAGCTTCACAACAAACAAAGACTTCTTATGCAAATCTGCAGAGCACCTCTCCGCAGCACACTATCTCGCAACAGCCGCACTTTGAAGCACATCTCTTCAAGGCCTCTCACAACAACACCAACTCGCAAAATGTCTTTCCTCCAGCGCAACTTTTACGCCCCCGAGACCTCCTTCACCCCTCTTTTCCGCCTTCTCGAGGACTTTGACAACTATTCCCGACAAGACAATGGTACCCACCAGAGTCGTCGCTCTGGCCTCGCTCACTGGCAGCCAAAGTTTGACGTGCGTGAGACTGACTCCGCTTATGAGCTCCATGGCGAACTCCCTGGCATGAGCAAGGAGAATGTCAGCATTGAGTTCACCGACTCTCAAAGTATGCTCGTTCGCGGCAAAGTCGAGAGGACATACACTGCTGGTACCCCCCCTGCTGGCGCCTTGGAGGACACTACTACTGGCGGTGCGATTACCGAGGGTAATGGCAGCGAAGAACAGTCCAAATCGTCTTCGCACAAGCCCACTGTCGAAGATGCAACCGAAGATGGTACTCCTGTTCCCGCCGCATCTTCTGAAGGAGCCGAGGGCGAAGTCGCACAAACCACTCAGACAAAGAAACCTACCGATTCCGCCAAGTACTGGCTCACTGAGCGCAGCGTGGGCGAATTCTCGCGCGCCTTCAGCTTCCCTACTCGGGTCAACCAGGATGACGTCACGGCAAGCTTCAAGGACGGTATCCTCAACATTATTGTTCCCAAGGCTGCCAAGCACGAACCACGACGCATTGCCGTCAACTAATTAATCTTTACTGAGAAGCACAAGATATTGTATGCTGAAGACGGATGGATGATGAATTGCATAGGTTTGGGCGTTTGTATTTTAATCGACAGCAGGTGACGTAACTGACGGAAGCTTTGGGAAGTGATGGACTCACTCATTTAAGCATAACAATTAGTATTTATAATTAGCATCAAATAAACTCACTTTCATTAAGCTATCAATCTACTAATTTAAATAAAAAATGCCCTTGAAATCAGATGGTGTCTTTATCAGTAACAACTGAATATTAATGGAAATACTCTCCGCGGAATTTAATTCGATAAGCATAAAGCTGCAAAGAGAGTAAATCACAAATACACACAGACATCCACTTGAGAGTACGTAATTGTATGCACCAGGGCGCTAAAATATAGCAGAGGAGATATTTTCCAAGTTGAAAGTATTGTTCTCTTCCCGGATTGCAAAAGACTTTCAAGTCCCAATGACGGTGGCACCTCGACATACTGTCGGCACAGGCTTACACCGCTCTCTACGGAGAGGTATATCTCGAATATATGTTACCACTGTCGTATGTAATTTAAATTCTCCTCGAAGATAGCCAATAAAGCATCAGCTGGCTACCAATTACCGCAAGTAAAAATATATAGCCGGATCGGCGAGCTGGATATAACAGGATTAGTGGCAATCCAGGCTACTTTTGTTATACGTGGATTGCCGGAGTTCATGCTTTCATCTTTTTATAGCCAGCGCATTTACTAGAGATACTATAATTGTATCCATGTCATAAACTTAATCAAAACCACCAAGCAAAGAAGTTGTGCGATAAACGGATTGCCGAAGAAGTCCACCTAAAATGCACTCTGTATGAGCAATTTTCCTCCGGGCGTGCTTGGGGTGCATGTAGTCCAGCTACTAAATCTGTGGTGGATGCTTCACGATATTGGTCGCATCTTTACTCAAAGTCGATTAGACAGAAGGCGTCATGTGATAATCCGTCACCTGATACGCGTGATTGCCGAGTTCTTACAAATAGGCTACAGGTATTACCCGCTTCCCGGCAGATAATTTAAAAAGAATGCAAGTCTAGGCCAAGATTAAAAAAGAACTTGAACACAGCTTTCTATATACAAAACAACAGAATATCAACTTTACCATTGCGAGGCTCATGTTCGAAACACGGCTTTATTGCAATACTCTAGTCTAAATATTCTACCATGACTGACCAGGTATCATCATCTCTGGAATCCACTACTCTCACAGATGAAGATCTGAACTTGGTATTCAATGCCACTTACTCTGATTCCGTCAACCCTTTCCGCATTTTTGTCAAGCAGGATTTCCTCAACCAAACTAGACTCAAGGCCTCACTGACACGCTTCGTCGAGACGGAATTTCAGCCTCCCAACAATGAACCAGAATTCACTGATGGACCGCCCACACACGTAGCCAGGACGATCGCTTCTTATTGGGCAAATACATACGATTGGCGGGCTGTTGAAGATGGCATCAATACTCGTTTGACTCAGTTTACTACGATTGTGCATACTCCCAGTACTGCGTATAAGGAGCCTATTCCGCTTCACTTTGTGCATCATCGATCCTCTCGTTCTGATGCCATACCGCTGCTCTTCGTGCACGGTTGGCCTGGATCATTCCTTGAAGTTGCTGAGATCATCCAATTGCTCACTCATCCTCCTGATGAAACTACCCCAGCTTTTCATGTTGTGGCCCCCTCCATCCCTGGGTACGGGTTTTCCCCTTCTCCTCGTGCGCCTGGATTCGGATATCGCCAAGCCAGTGCCGCCTTTAATGTGTTGATGAGAGAACGACTAGGTTATACACGATACGTCGTACAAGGTGGAGATGCTGGAGATTTTATCAACAGATACGCGGCGGTGGATTTTCCAGAGGCAGTTGTGTCATTGCACTCTAACTTCTGGGTGGTACCTCCAACAGCTGGGGATCGCACAAGGCTCCAAGAAGGCCAATGTACAGCAGAGGAAGTTGAGATAATTGCAAGACTCGATGGCTTCTCTAACAAAAGATGGGCATACGGACATCTACACCAGACACAGCCGCTGCGGCTAGCCCCTGCCATGACTGACTCACCTGTTGGACTGGCTATGTGGATATACGACGTATTGGCGTCATGCGTGGAGGAAGAGAATGGTGCTAGGATTTGGACCTCAGACCGTGTTATCACATGGACCATGATGCACTGGATACCGGGGCCTTATGCTGCCTTTTCACTTTATAGGCACGGCGCTGCTGATGGCGCCATATCCGTCCGCGGCATCGAAGGCCTGCCATATGTGCAACAACCAGTCGCCATCAGCCAGTTTCCGCACGATATATGGTATCACACCCCGATAGAGTGGGCAAAGCGGACGGGTAATGTTAAATGGAGTGCTGTTCACGAAAAGGGCGGGCACTTCCCTGCTCTAGAGACACCAGAGGTTCTAGTGAAAGATATATGGCGGTTCTTTGGCGATTCGGAAATGAGTGGAACAAGGGTTTTTGGCTGGCAAGGCAAAACACCATAAAGATAGCTTAAGTCAGAAAAGAAGACACAAGGCTGTAACAACCTATAGCCCTTGTATCGTTCTTCATTGTATAATTTACTCAGGCGAACAGCCCGTGTCCTGCTTTTCGGGAGGTATTGAGTAAGTTGAATTCCAGATGGCCGGTTGTATCTTGGCCCTTCATACTCCAGGTTTCAAAATCCTTTTGACTACGTATATCATAAGGAAATCGAAGCATTGCTGACAGAACTGTGGCATTATTGCTGGCTGTTTACTATCATTGCTCTGATAATCTCGAAAGGCTCGTTCTTTTTGCATGGACTTGGCGGCATTTCTAGATATATCCTGGGTACATTCGTAGGTTAGCCATATACGTATCAGCTATTTTTAGATTAGCGAAGAAAACGTTAGATACTGAAATGCAGATGATAGATTTGAATAGAGCTAGGAGAGAAATAGCCATCCTGTTAAAATGAAACTCGTTCTAACACACTAACGCACGCACATGTTATTTGCAAACTTAATACCTTTTCTAAGCACGCAGTTTTTAAAGCAGTATAATATATAAGGGTTATGAAACGGATATATATCACGCGGGAGTGATATTTATACTTGAGGCAGTAATGGACTGGCTCTGGGCAAGAGACGCGCTGCCGTTCCCATACGGAATTTCAGCCCACCCATTGATCTCAGCCATCACTTTACCTCGGATCGGGCCGTTCCACGTTCTATGTGGATTGATTCTTTTTGCGTATCTATCGGCGCTAGTGACCAAACCTCCCGCGTTGTTAATAGCAGCTATGTTAGTGCCGCTTTATATTCTCTTCGTTATTGTGCACTCTTTGCTAAAGCAAGCTTCACCTACATCTTTAATGTGCTAGATCTCTATAATCTCACACTATCTTAGTAAATCCTCCGATGCATACTCTATATATATTACTGTATTGGTCATTCTTAATATTGCTGGCGGTTAAATGCCGGGTTGAGATGCTGTGGGTTGGGTTGCTCAGCTCGCGATAGTTTAGACGGAACCAGCGCCTAATATTTCCCCTCTTTCTGCACTCTCTAAAGCTCTTCGGTCTTGACCTGCCATCATTTAGATTCTCAGCTGATCGTCATCACTACACGTTTTCTGTTCTGTATTTTCTGTCGACTAGGCCTGTTCAAGAATCGGCATTTCCCAGCGCCCGCCACGGTTGCTCGCGCATTATTTTTAACAATAGCCATGGCTGAAATCAATGTACCAAAAAACACTCAGGCACCGACGCTCGAAGCTGCGACGAACCCAACTATGAATAGACCATATAATAGCAAGACTTTCCGTATTCGCGGCGTGCCGCTTGCCTGGGAGCTAAGACAATTGCAAAACTTTCTGCAAAACTCAAGCAGTGATACGCAACTACGAGTGCGGTCACTGGCCGTGGAAATTAACAAACACTCTCAGACTGCTACAGCAACCTTCGTGAAATTTTCTCAACAGCTTCAGAATGGGCAGGAATGGAACATACAGATTTTATCTGACGACCCGATCGAAGATGACTCTCTTAAGCTTGATGATGGTTTCGCTGGGATTACGACCCTTTATAACCCGCCCCTAGATAAACATAATATCGAGTGAGTAGGTCAGTCTTTTAGATATATAACTACTAATTGTCTCAGTGTTATTGCAATATCTGGAATCGGTGGTCATGCTTTTGGTTCTTTTAAAAAGAGGGGCGGTAACTACATGTGGCTACGGGATGCTCTGCCTAAAGATATTCCAACAGCTCGCATAATTATCTACGGTTACAAATCTACCATTGCAGGAAGTACAAGTATTCAGAATTTAGAAGACCTTGCAACGTCATTTTATAATTCTCTCCTACCGTTGGCTAGGAGTGAGACTCCCAGACCGATCATCTTGATCGGCCATAGCCTCGGAGGGCTGATTGTCAAACAAGTAAGAAAGTAAATCCTCACCATATAGCTGACTACTAAATATATAATAGGCCCTGACAATTTTATCTAAGTCTCAGAGGGAGGCCGATATTAAGTTAGTTCAAGCAGTATATGGGATTGTGTTCTTTGGAGTCCCAAACCATGGCATGGATATCACCTCACTTATATCAATGGCTGGGGACGGGCCAAGCCGCTTCCTCGTCGAATCTATCAATTTTTACAACTCGCAAATTCTTGACATCTTACATCGCGATTTCCAAATAGCCCTAGGGAAACAAGGCGAGTCTGAGATAGTCTGCTTTTATGAGACAGAAGCGTCTCCAACGGCAAAACAGGTATATACTTCGCCACCCATTGCTGTTATGGTGTACATACTTATGAAATATAGGACGATGGTGGGAAATGGAAGATGGATGGGGAGAAGGCGTTGCTAGTGAGCAAGAATTCTGCTACTAATTGTCGTTTCTGGGAGATTGGCGCAGAGCATATATGCGCTATCGCTCGTACGCATTCCAACATGGTCAAATTCGGACGACACGATGAAGAGTACGAAACAGTGTGCGAAAGAATAAGAGATCTTTGTCAACGAGCACGTATACGCCAAAAGACGCAAACAGGAACAAGAGTTGCTGAATTAAGCGCAACAGCGAACCGTTAGTGTAGAAATAAGAATATGATTTCGCATGGCTTGGCTGACACATTATAGGCCAGGCGTGCTTTTATGTTCCATTCCTGCTAAATCCTCGCTTTATAGGGCGCACTGACATTCTTGAGAAGCTCCGAAAAATGCTCTTTTTTGATAAGCAATACCAGAAAGCGGCACTGATAGGCCTAGGAGGGGTTGGCAAAACCCAGATCGCTCTACACTTTGCATTCTGGGTGAAGGAGCATAAACCCGGCTACTCAGTCTTTTGGTTGCCGGTATTGAGCAAGGCCAGCTTTGATCAAGCATGCATCGGGATCATCAAAGAATGTGCGATTCAAATGACCGTTGCTGAAGACCCAAAAGAATCAGTTCGACGTTATTTAAGTTCGAAAGATGCAGGAAAGTGGCTTCTTATCGTGGACAACGCTGACGATATAGAGATTCTTCATGAGCCCGGAGACTGCTCGAGAAGTATCTATGACTATCTCCCAAATAGCGACGAAGGGCTGACACTGTTTACGACGCGGTCGCGGAGTGGCTGTTTCGGTCGCTAAGAGTGCTGTGGAGACTGTGCTGGAGATGAGTCTAGAAGAAGCCACGAATTACTTGGAAAGTTCGCTCATCGATAAAGCCCTCATTGAAGATAATCAAGCTGTGATAGACCTCCTCAAAGCGGTGACTTGTCTGCCATTGGCGATCACACAAGCAGCAGCATACATAAATGAGAACGACTGTACTATCGCAGAGTACCTCCGATTGTTCAGCCACACAGACCAAGATATGATCGAGCTTATGAGTAGCGAATTTTATGACGACACTAGGTATAAGGGCACCAAGAATGCTGTGGCCACTACTTGGCTAGTATCATTCCACCAGATTCGCAAAATTAACGAATTTGCTGCAAGACTTCTGTCATTCATTGCATGGATTGAATCAAGGGATATACCACAATCGATATTACCACAAGCATCAGAACAACAACAAACGCAAGCAATCGGTATACTTCTTGGTTATGGGTTCTTGAGTAGACGAAGTGACCGGAAGACTTACGATATGCATAGTCTAGTGCAGTTGGCGACACGCGTGTGGATAAAGAAAGAAGAGGGGATGGAACATACATTCCGTGATGTTATCTCGCACCTTCTAAAAGTGTTTCCATTACCGAAGTGGGAGAATCGCGAATTATGGCGGAAATATCTCCCTCATGCAATAAGAGTGCTTGGAGCAAGAAACATAGCGGGTGACGAAGGTTGCCAGCTAGGACATCTCGTGGGTCAATGTCTAAGGATGGATAAGCGCGCTGGAGAAGCAGTCAGACTGCTAGAGCATGTGGTGGGAATCCGGAAGAAGACACTAGCAGAAGATCATCCTGATCGACTAGCATCACAGCATGAACTTGGAAGAGCATATAGAGCCAATGGACAAGTTAAGGAAGCAGTTAGCTTGCTAGAGCATGTGGTGGAAATCGAGAAGACACTAGCAGAGGACCATCCTTCTCGACTAGCATCACAGCACGAACTTGCAAGAGCATACAAAGCCAATGGACAAGTCAAGGAAGCAGTTAGCTTGCTAGAGCATGTGGTGGAAATCGAGAAGACACTAGCAGAGGACCATCCTTCTCGACTAGCATCACAGCATGAACTTGCAGGAGCATATAGAGACAATGGACAAGTCAAGGAAGCAGTTGGCTTGCTAGAGCATGTGGTGGAAATCGAGAAGACACTAGCAGAGGACAATCCTGATCGACTAGCATCACAGCATGAACTTGCAGGAGCATATAGAGCCAATAGACAAGTCGAAGAAGCAGTCAGACTGCTAGAGCATGTGGTGGGAATACGGGAGAAGACACTAGCAGAGGACCATCCTGATCGACTAGCATCACAGCATGAACTTGCAAGATCATATAAAGTCAACGGACAAGTCAAGGAAGCAGTTGGCTTGCTAGAGCATGTGGTGGAAATCGAGAAGACACTAGCAGAGGACCATCCTTCTCGACTAGCATCACAGCACGAACTTGCAAGAGCATACAAAGCCAATGGACAAGTCAAGGAAGCAGTTAGCTTGCTAGAGCATGTGGTGGAAATCGAGAAGACACTAGCAGAGGACCATCCTTCTCGACTAGCATCACAGCATGAACTTGCAGGAGCATATAGAGACAATGGACAAGTCGAAGAAGCAGTCAGACTGCTAGAGCATGTGGTGGGAATCGAGAAGACACTAGCGGAGGACAATACTAATCGACTAGCATCACAGCATGAACTTGGAAGAGCATATAGAGACAATGGACAAGTCAAGGGAGCAGTTGGCTTGCTGGAGCATGTGGTGGGAATACGGGAGAAGACACTAGCGGAGTACCATCCTTCTCGACTAGCATCACAGCACGAACTTGCAAGAGCATATAAAGCCAATGGACAAGTTAAGGAAGCAGTCAGCTTGCTGGAGCATGTGGTGGGAATACAAGAGAAGATACTAGCGGAGGACCATCCTGATCGACTAGCATCACAGCATGAACTTGCAGGAGTATATAAAGCCAATAGACAAGTTTAAAAAATGCCTAGGCAGTAGAAAGGTTAAGCTAGCAACTTTAGCTGCTATAGTAGGGATGAAAAAGTAATAACAAGGTCTATAGTGTATTACTTAATACCTAAGAAAAGTCATATCTATCACTCTTGTATATATCTTATAAATTTAAACTAAATTAAAAGAAATTCTAGATATATATAAGAAAAATAATATTAAGGTATAAGGTAAGATATAAATAGATATTATATAAAGAATTATAGCTGCTGTGAATAAGAGTTAATTGTAATATTAATATACTTAAAGAAGAAGAAGGTTTAATATTAATTATGCGCTAGGTAATTCTGTTATATACCCTAATCGGTTATACGCCTGGCCCATGCTGGGTTTGTACCAGAATGACCCAGGCTTAAGCCTGAGTCCATAACAATAAAATATATTAATAAAATAAATAGATAAAATAATTAATCTTAAAATTCTAAAATAACCTAGGAAAACCTATCATCTTTATAATTAAATAGCTTCTTTATAAAATAGGTTATTAGGGATTATCTTATATTGTTAAAAAGCTAAAAGAGCTGCTTTACAACTATAAAATGTTTATAGTTATAATGCTTTTTATTAGAAAGTTATTAAGGAGTGTTTAATTAAACTTTTTATATTAGGTTTAGCTTGTGTAATTAATATCCTAGATATCAGGCCGCGCCTAGCTATCCGGGCTGCCTCTGGCTTTGATATTAAACCTTGTTTTTATTAATATCAAGCCTGTATAGCTAATTTGCTATTTTTGATGGTATTATAAGGGTACCCCCTCATGGTCAAAATGTAGCGTTTTTCAAGCCTTCTAATTAGTCAGAATGCCTTATGTAATCAGGATTCTAGGCTTCTGATAGGCCGTATTCTTCGGTATAACCTCGGAAGAAGTTTTGATGAAATTTTTAATCAATTTGAAAAAGTCGGAAAGGAGGTTGTAAAAGGTTATAAAGAAGGCTATATAAGAGAGGTTGGAAGCTATTATATATAGCTTTATTATATATATTTACATAGCCAACCTAAAGAAATCGCATCAGCTCGTTTTACAAAGACTTTTCCATTATCTCAAAGGCACCCAAGACTACGCTTTGATATTTAAAGGAGACCTTAAACCACTGCGAGGCTAGTATTAACCTACAAGGAACCCTAGTCCGATCTAACTCTATAGATCTTATAGATTGTATATATAAGAGGTACGGCCTTCATTCTTATAACTAGTTAACTAAGGCCTTTTAGTAATATATTTTTATATATAAAAGTCATCTACCTTCCCGTTCAACTCCCAACTCTTCCCTGCCTTTTGTGAGAGTCCCTTTCTTTTCCATTTCCTTTCGTTTTCCGTCTTGTTTATCTTATTTGTTTTTTTATCTTATTTGTTTGACGCGCGAGGCGCCTGCCCTGCGGCGAC
>JARFTM010000285.1:0-30949 GCA_030278935.1 Trichoderma polysporum | reverse complement strand
ATCTTTAAAATAATATAATAAATTTGATCAAGAAGGAATATTATAAATTAAATATAAATTAATAGGCTAATGTAAAATAAATTAATGTAAATTAATTATTAATTTTTAATAAATTTAGTAATTTATAAAGCAAACTTAATAAAAGGAGCAAGCAGGTATATTTTGAATCAATATTTTTAGAGTGCGAAAATTTCGCTGTGTTAACTGCTTAACTACAAGATACTTATTATTGAAGCTCTATACGATATTTACTTTTGCTTTTTATACTGATTTTATTGTTCCTCAAGATAATTGGCAGTTTGTTGTATTTGGCCGAATTGTCAATAGTGTATTCCCCCACAAATGTAGCATAGCAGTTATACATTGGAAGCAGTCTTGCCATTCTCTTAACATAAATTCACATCATGTATTTTATGTGGGGTGAAGCCCGTCTCCTATTTCCAATCCGTCAATTTTGCAGACCAAAAACCCTTACAAGCCAGAGTAAACCACTAGTTCACAAAACCGCATATTCCGAAAAGGTACAGAAGGTATTTCCTATTTCAGCCGCCTCTGATTGTTAATCGTGTCCCCAATGCTGAAAATTCAATGGCACCTCACAGTTCATTAATAATTCACACCTATGGTAGCGAAGCCATATATAATGCGCTTCGCTACATCTTTCAAGATGCAATTCGATTACTATTGGCAGCAATCCTTTGCGCTTTACTGTGAACAATCAGTTTCTAGCACACCTCTAATAGGCTAAGCTGCATCTTTTCCCAAAATCTAGTCATCACGCTTCTTCTTGATCAGTATCAAGATATACAGGGCATTTATTGTGATGCTTGCGGCTCTATGAGAAATTGCCATCTCAAATAACATCACGCTTAACAAAATATTCCAGCGACTCAGATAGAGCGTGTGCAGTTTCGACTATACCTTTTTAACGAACTGAAGTCGAATCTCAGCCATACACATAAACCAACAAAATGGATTTCTTTGTTGACACGACATTTGGGCAAACAATTCGATGGATATCTAGAAAAAGACTGTTCCTTCATCCTGAAGAGAAACCAGATTTTGTTCTACCTCCTGAGTATCAGCTGCAATTGAAGCAAAGCGAAAAACTCGAAGATCCGACTACTCTAAGCAGCCCTGAACCTCAATCTATATTGCAGCAACGCGGTGAAGATATAGAGGCCTTACGAAACGTAACGTCATTAGAAGCAGGAAGAAATGCCGAGCTTCAGCGAACAAAATCGATTCCAATAGTCCCAGCGAAGACATCGGACGGCACCATTCTCGTTGATTGGTATACTACGGACGATCCGGCGAATCCACAGAATTGGTCAACCCTCAAGAAGACCTGGGTAGTTTTTATCATGAGTTTGTATACCATGCTTACATATATCGCGGGTTCACTCTACTCTACCTCTGAACCTGGGGTTCAGGCGCAATTTGGCGTTGGATCACAAACAGTACTACTCGGCTTGTCAATGTTCGTCCTAGCATATGGTGTCGGACCACTAATCTTTGGCCCGATCACGGAAATTCCCGTCGTCGGAAGAGGCTGGGTCTACTCACTCTCGTTCATCGTGACTTTTGCCCTCAGCTTTCCAACCGCCACCGTCAACAGCTTTTCCGGATTGATAGCTCTACGCTTTTTCCAGGGATTCTTTGGGAGTGTGGGAATTGCGATAGGTGGCGCCAGCATTGGAGATGTCGTGGATTTCCTATACTTTCCTTACGGCCTGACTTGGTGGATTCTGGCATTTTGGTGGGCTCCCCCTATTGGGTACGTTCAATTCTTTGCTGTAGTTGTTCAAAGCATTTACTGACCATCTATAGAACCACGATTGGAGGGTTTGCTTCGATGAGCAAGGGCTGGAGATGGCCAATGTGGGAAATCGCATGGGTTTCGGCACCGATGTTGATAATGCTGTTGTTTTTCACGCCAGAAACGGCGGCTTCAAACATTCTGCTTAGACGTGCGCAACGCCTTCGAGAACTTACTGGTGACTCAAGACTTCAGGCTCAGAGTGAGATCGACCAACGGGGTATAACTGCATCAAATATTCTGATCGAAACACTTGTCAGACCATTTGAGATCGCTATCAAAGACCCGGCAATTCTATTCGTCCACTTATACACTGCCTTTTTTTACGGCGTATTCTTCTGCTTCTTCGAATGTTTCCCTCTTGTGTTTATACCAATCTATGGTTTTAACCTGGGAGAAATTGGCCTAGTTTTTCAAGCGGCCGGTATCGCCGCGACCATTGGCACAATATTTTATTTTGGCTTTCTACACTTTTATATGATCCCGGATAACATCAAAAACGGTTTCGGTAACCATGAACAACGCTTAATTCCTGCTATCGTCGGTTCCTTTTTCTCTCCAGTCGGCTTGTTCATATTTGCGTGGACTACATATGAGCACATCCACTGGATTGTTCCTATCATTGGCATCTCCATTTTCTGTATTGGAATGTTCTGGATCATCATTTCCCTTTTCACTTATGTCCCAGTCTCTTACACGCAATATACAGCGTCTATTTTCACATCCAACGGCCTCTGCAGGTCCATTATTGCATCTTCCGCAGTCCATTTTGCGAGGCCTCTATTTATCAACTTGGGCATCCATGAAGGCGTGACTGTTCTTGCCTGTCTGAGCGTCTTGGGTATTCCTGGAACACTTCTCATATATAAATATGGCGCCACTCTTCGTGCGAAGTCAAAGTTTGCCCAAGCTTAGCAAGACACTGAAAGCACCAAGAAGGAGGAAAGGGGACATCACGGAGAAAAGGAGAGATTAGCTAATGAGATACCTCGAGTAGTTGTTTATATTGGTTTTCTTTTGTAATAGAATCATAATGTAATAGGATCAATTAAAACTATATAGAATTTTATATAGCATACTCTAAAACGTCCTACGTCCTCTTAATGCAAATTCAATAGCACCATTGTATCATTTGCCCTAAGACGGCTTTCTAATCCACCGTTGACTTCAGCACACACTAGCCGTCGGAAAGATGTTATCTAATCGCATTGTGACCATGCGTATTCGCTAAATACAGCTTTAGCCCTTGAGCTGAGAATAAATAAACATTATGAATGAAACTAAGTCTGGTATATGCAGTTCGATATAAATGGTTTCGCTAACTAATCTTTTATTAGAGGAAGATAAGAATTCTAAATCCGCAAGAGTATTAAAATACAAATAAATTTCCAAGAATCTCGCATGAGATTTCTTCTAGGCAAGTGGATAAGGATTTCGCTGTTTCTGCTTCGAAATCCGGGCTCATTATAGCTGCCTAGGTTAGGCGCAACACATCTCGAATCTAACGATTTGACGACTCAACTAAAATAATAGCTAGAGTCTTGCATTTCGGACATAGTTTGATAGCAGGCTGGATCTGGATTACATTGTTACGCTTTTCAGTTTATGTAAGAATATATATTTTTCGATTAGAGGAACGCTTCGCAAGAGTTTTACGGCCAGTGATTTGGGCGATGTATGTAAGTAGACGCGACAGTCGAGGGTAGCAAGGGCGCCATAGTTGAGGATGCTGCTAAATCTCAAGGTGCAGCAATCCGCGTACAGAATTAGCTTCTCTCCGATTGGCTTGTACCGCACCGCCGAGATCTATTGCATCTGATCAGCTAATGGTCTAGTTTGTGTTTCTCAAGCCTGCAGCAATCAGATTGTTTTAATATTATGTCTAGTTTTAGAATTCACCAAACATTCCAAAACTAAAGTTTCCTCCTACCGTGTAATCTGTGAATCGCCTGTAGCTTGTTACTAAACACTAACCCACGAATGGCGGGGCTGCTTACGTGTAGATGGCACATGTAAGCTGTCAGCTATGTTGACAAGGTTGATTTGTATAGATCAATCCTCTAAGCCCTTCTAGTAATTAACAAATCCACACTCGTCTTTATCTCCATCGCAATGGAGCGGCCGGCCCAACCGGCTGCATATTTAGAAACGCACACTCCCAGCTTGAGGTGTCGGGCGCAGACTGGACATGGCCAGCAAACACCTCCTTTCTAGGCGGCTTTACGGTCTGAACATTGCACTGCTGGCTGTGCAATTTCTCTGTGTGCTTTCAAAGCCTGCGGCCCGGAGCACAGCCTCGTCCATATTGGCCGAGTCAAATCGCATTGTGCCTGACTATGTAACACAATATGGTATAAATTCGCAACGATAAGCCCCAATCGTTACAATACAGAACAATCATACCACTGCGATTAAATAGAGGCTAATTTCAACCTATGGAACAGCGCCAATCGTGTGGCTTCACTCAGAGGACCCGTTCCGACCGTCAGACCTGCTCGAACATCTCCGTCACACAACTCCCGCGGTCAACCAAAGTTCTCTCCCCGACTTGCCAGAGCTCGACCTGAATAACCTCAGCCTTCTGAATGATATTAGCAGCGAAGAGGTCGCTCTGAAGTCCAATGATGACGTCACAACTCTGCCTGCATGGCTCTTTGGACACGACCCAGACGAGTCCGGCAGGATCGCAAACGCTACTCCTTGCGTTGTGATCCTTGTTGAACGGAGCCCTCGAGATGTTGACGCCTTTTTCTTCTATTTTTATTCATACGACCGAGGCGCAAATATCTCGCAAGTGCTGGAGCCTCTGGACCGCTTGATAAAGGATACTGAGCATGGGATGAGTTTTGGCGACCATATTGGCGACTGGTGAGTTCCCCTCGGCCCCTCGGCCAGCAGTCGAACTAAATTAGTTGTTCGAAAGGGAGCACAACATGGTCCGCTTTCGCGATGGAAAACCCACGGGCATCTACTACAGTCAGCATGCAGGCGGCGCTGCTTATGACTGGAACGACATGACCCTTTCGATGAAAGATGGGCGGGTATGTGAATCTCGACAATCTATAAGCTCTATGGATATTGTGTAACATGTGTTTATAGCCTCTTGTCTTCAGCGCATACGGATCGCACGCGAATTACGCCTCCTCTGGGTGAGTTACGCTTCTGCTTAGCAATTGCTAATCGCCATGTTGATGCCTGAAACTAACAGCGTTTCCTCAGCGACCACGTCCATGATGCAGCCTTGATAGACTATTGCGATGCCGGCCGACTGTGGGATCCCGCCCTTTCGGCATACTTCTACCACCTTGATCCCACCAGTTTCGCATTGACGCGCCTGTTTACCTCGGAATCTAATTTTTCCACCACATCAAATTTAACCTCTTTCTTCTTCTTCACTGGCATCTGGGGCGATGCCCAATATCCGGATGATGATCCTCGTCAAAGGACGGTTCCAAACTTTGGCCTAAAACGATTTGTATCAGGTCCGCAGGGTCCAATCGTAAAAAATCTTGTTCGAAAGGGACTGTACCCCGACCAGCGTGAAAGAAAACCATGGATGCAATGGGCTGTTGGCATTTTTATGTCATGGTACCCGTGCTGTTTGCGCGGAGGGAGAATTTGGGTATCTGGGGCCGTGATCATTGGTTTTATAATATTGACGGTGTTTGGGGTTAGGCATGGAGTGAAGAAGTACAGGACGAAAGGATACCAAAAGTTAGACACAGAAATCCCGTTAAACGACATGAACAATCGTGGGAACGATACTGGCTTGCGTCGCATCTATCCCGACTAAAAGTAATAGAAAGAAGGATTGTTTTCGCTGGTGTAAGCCTCAGCCTCATCTCGTGAACAGCGGAGATGATGGGACCAATGGCAAAGCTAGCAGAGCAGGGTAGAAGTTGGGATAAAGATGAAACACTTGGGAATTTGTCAAGCATATCCGGATACATGTGGTCCCCCTCGGCGTTTTCCTCATACTACTCAATGAATTAAGACGTCTGAGTGCCCTTATAGTTGAGCGGAGAATTGGTAAAGTGATTGGAAGGGAATGATTCTATCACTTAGCTATGGCTGATGCAAAATTAAGTATCTATTATACCAAATCTTTCAGTGTATCTGGCTACTTCCATACAAGCATGAATGGAGTCCTTCATGGCTTCCTGGACACCTTGCCGACATAGATTACTTTTGCAGCCCTTTCCAGAGTAATACTCGGTGTACATTTTGTTAAATGGATAGTTATCTCGCCTAGAAGGTCCTATTTCTTGAATTTGAATAGATATTTTCTTAGTTCTCGGTATAAACGCGCTTGTATCCCATGCGGACGTACATCTCTACTCTCTAGTCTTACTAGGCGGCAATTGTGTTCATAATTCCTGCTCAGTGTATTGTACCAGTTGCTATAATATTTCGTACTATCTCGGCAGACGCCTTGAGATGCTCTATAAACTCTTCCGACTTTCTTTCCCCATTAATGACGGTAAATTGAACCCTAAGAATACCAGAATTAGTCTCATCGTACCTCATGATAAGAAAATTGTCATATCTTTACTCACTTTTCTTCAAAGACTTGTACGCCAACCCATACATCGCTCCTATGAGGCTGACACCTCCCCATCTCCGGTAGACCGAATTCTGTGAAACTTGTACACACTGGCCGCTCACTTGTCCTTGTGAAAACGGTATCTTTATAGAAAAGAGGAAGCTCTTCTCCAGGCTGCAACATCTCTCGGAGCGCCATGAGATGCCATCTGAATCCTCTCCCTCTCGTTGACAGCGCTACAAGCCGTGCGTGCGATTTAACTGCTTCCAAAAATAATTTTCTTTTTTCGGAGGCGCTGATAGATGTGTCTTCGGCTGCAGCGCAAAACGCCTGAGTAGGCTGCGTCATTACGTAGATCATATCTGTTCGCCCGCCACGGAAGGGACGCTGAGAGATCACGTCTACCGCACCCAAGGGGTTGTATCCGAAAAGACGGCGGACGGCTACCTGTATCACGAGCTGAATGACCGTCTTTGGAGGAAGCTTTTGCTGCCTTAAGTAGGCGGCGGCATAGGATGTATGCGTTAGGTTGGCGAGAGTATAACCATCATGGGCTAATCGATGCTGGGTTTGGAGAGTGAGGATAATTTTTGAGAAGGCTATTGGCAGTGTGAAAGAGAGGTAGGTGAAATCGCCATCAGTCACTGAGTCGAAAGTAGGTGATTTGTTAGATAGTTGTTCAGCTGTTGGTACGGCTAGGGTTTTAATTATACCACCGAACGTGGTGCCATCGACCATGGTGTGCTCGCCCCAGATAGCGGACACACCGTTGGCACAAACCACGAAAGAAAGCGTTTTGTCTAGCCAGCGATTGGAATTGTTATCCAGAAGAAAGGCGTCTGCGCGATCATTGGCTGTTTCTGGAGCTGTGTCTTCGAGATAAACGATGAAGAGAGATTCTTCTATTGTTTTAATAAAGTTGCGACCGCTTTGACTGCCTGCCATTATTTCTTCACGGGCCTGGAGCACAATTAGCCTACTACAACCTTGTTTTGCGAAAAGGAAGAGAAACAGTAGGCAAAAAAGCAGATATAGTTGTATGGAAAGGAAATAATTGAAAACGACGACAGACTTACCTGTGCCCATTCATCACGATTTGCAGTGGTGAGTATACTTGCCCAGTTCGTTCCGTCGGGAGTTTGCTGTAATATGGCTTCAATGATGTTCTTCAGCTTCTCATATGTTATAGCCTGACCACCGTGGCGCTTCAGAGGAACCTTGTATGCGTGTCCGCGTCTCATAATGACGATATAATCGCTATCTGGGAATCGATCGTAGCCATCGCAGCCAAGCGCCGGCGTGCGATTTGAGCTAAACAGCCAGTAAACAGTAGCCACTATATTGATTCAGGTCAGTAATTACACTTGAGCAGATCTTTACGTTTCGATAGGTATGCTAGTATGTCCAAAGGGAAATGATAGTGTGGGTTTGCTCACTGTCCAATGCCTGTTCATTATAATAATCCTGTTTGACCGTTCCCGCATCTAGCGCGAGTTTGTATTCATAGGCTGCTAGGGAAAGCTGTGCTGCCTGGTCTGCCTGTGGCTGTCGAGCCGTATCATGTCCAGGGAGAGTAGCAAAGAAATTTCGGAGCCTAGGCCGCCAGTCTCGCCCTCGAAGCCACTTGTTTCTGACATACATATCAACGACTTCGTTATTCTCGCCTTGCTCACCAGAGAGCGTTGCGAGTCGCGATTGTAATCTCTGTCCAAGGCCATCGGGGCTTTGGAAAGTGTTGATAGCTTCTCGAGTGTGCAATAACTCCTCCGCGTTGCCAATATGACTTATTGAATCTAGGAATATTTCCAATGTCATCTCTAGAGACTGCAGGGGATATTTAGGAAGAGAAGACTTTTTAATATTACTATCCCCGTTCATAGGCACCTTTGTCTCTTTCTCACTGCCTCCATGTTGAGATTTCGACTTGTTCTTCACGAGGGCGGAGCTGTTTGTGACGAAAGAGGCGAGAGATCGGAGGCTTGGTGCATCCATAATATCCGAGATTTGGACCGGCGCTTGTACTTTGTTGGTAATCCAGTTCTTGATCTCAGTTGCAACAAGAGAGTCAAGCCCCATATTTGCAACGGGCTGATCTACGTCAAATTCTTGAGATTCAAGAACGGTAAGTGAAGATATTTTCTCGCGAATTGCGGTGAGCACCAGCTGCTCTGCATCCTCGAAAGTTGATACAAGGGCAATTTTCTCCTCTGCTGTCTGTTCGTTTTCTTGGCTTGCTTGGTGCGTGGAGCTTCTACCTTGAGAAGATAAAATGTGAGACACAAGTGGTGGTACCCTCCCGCCCGGTGTTATTTGGTCAATGAAAGACTGAGGATCAAGACCAAAGGCTATCTGGTGATTGCCATCTTTGAATGCTTTCCCGCTCATAGCGTAGTCAATGACAGGCAGAACAACCTCAATAGGAAGAAGCTGAACACCCTGCCTAGCTAAGGAGTGAGTGTGCTCCTGAGTGACAGTGTATGTGCTTTTTATCAATGGAAGGTCGATTGTTACAAAATTTGTAAAACCAGCGGATATTTGAGCGTGCGTAAACATGTCCTGGAATGTGCCTCCTGCAGCGTAATTAGACTGCGCCAGTGTACCAACGATGCCGCAGAGTGATGAGAGATTAATAAAGAAGTCGATATCTTTATTGTAGAAAGCATTATAGATGTTAATTGTTCCCCGATATTTAGGCAAAAGAGCAATCTCAAAGTCTTTTTGTGTGATTTGAGATATTGTCCGGTCCTATATTTGAGCAGTGAGCTAAATGTTTATTTCTCCCTTTCCCTCCGAACGACTTTTACTTACCGAAAGCACCATACCACCATGAAGAATGCCCTTCACTGGCGGCATAGTTTTGGACAATTCTCTAGCCACCTGTTGTACCGCACGCGCGTCGCCAACGTCACACGTTACAATTCTGACAACAGCCTCCGGAGTTTTTGTCAGCTCTTTCTCCATCTCAGCTTTGGCGGCGCTATGGTAACTTTGCCGTGTGAATAACGCAATATGCCGCGCGCCCTTCACTTGAAGATGGTGGCACAGATGCTTCCCCAGACTCCCAAGTCCACCAACAATGATATAAGTTCCATCGGTATGTAATTGTAGAGGTTGTCCTCTGGCTTGGACACTAGAATCATCAGAAGCTTCCAAAACAATCTTTCCGACATGCTTCCGGCTCTGCATCAGCCTAAAAGCCTTCTCAATGTCGCAGATAGGCATCGCTGTAACAGGCAACGTAGTGAAAAGTCCTGCATCGAAATCGGCGAAAATTCTCTGCAGTAGGTTCTGGCAGGACACTGGCCGCTGCCGCGAGAGCCCCACGAGATCCACGCTCACAAATCTTAAGTTCCTCTCAAACGGCTTCATGCTCAGCTGACTGCGTCGAGATATGTCTGTCTTCCCAACTTCAACAAATGTTCCAAAAGCAGCTACACACTCCCACGAAGCATGGAGCATGGGTCCGGATAGAGAGTTTAATACCACATCTACACCAGTTCCGTTTGTAAGCCGCTTAATCCCTGCTGCAAAGTCGATCGTGCGGCTGCTAAAGACATGATTCTCAGGGATCCCGTACCGTTCGACGAGAATCTGACGCTTGGACGCACTTCCTACAGTGGCAAATATTACTGCACCAAGTCGTTGGGCAATCTTTATGGCTGCTTGGCCTAATGCGCCTGAAGCAGAGTGGATTAGTAGTGTCTGCCCTTGCTGGAGATTTGCGCAGTCGAAGAGCGAATAGTAAGCTGTTGCGAAAGTCAACGGGATTGAAGCCGCATCTGTGAGTGAAAGTGTATCAGGTATGCGGTGGATCAGATGACCGTTTGTCCTGGTTCGACTTGCGTAAGGGGTACCGAACATGGCCGTTACGCGATCCCCAGGCTTGAATTGTGATTCAAAGTTAGATCCAACAGCCGTGATGACGCCGGCGCTTTCGCCAACCATGGGCTGCGTTGGTGGTAGTTGACCAAGAGCGATAAAGACATCGGAAAAGTTGAGGCCCCAGGCATACGATTTAATTTCAACTTCGTCGGGGCTGAGGGTAGCAGGATGATCGTCTATGAATACTAAGCTGTTTAAAAGGCCAGGCTTGTCAACATTAATTTTGAGGCGTCGCTTAGCTTGATGGAATGTAACTTCCTCGGTCTCAGTATCGTCAGAATTAATTGAAACAGCCTTGGATAATGTATTGTTCTTAACCAAGCGTTGAATTCGCATTTGTCCACTTCTATACATGAGCTCAAATTCACGTGGTTCATGTTTTGCAATCTTGACCTCCGTAGAACAGATAAATTCTATAATAGAATGCCTGATTTGATCGGAAAACTGGTCTAAAGAGTCCTGTATATCGATAGTAAAGCAATCGAGACGAGGATTCTCGTTTCGCGAGGTTCGTGAGACTCCAGTGATCAATGAATTATCTGGTACGATATTGCTACTGCTGTTTTCGGCGAAGATGACCCAGTATACTTTAGTAGCTTTGGATAGCAAGCGGGTGACACTGGCAAATTGTTCGGCAGAGGATTTTGTGAGAATAGACTGTTTTGAGGAATCGATGATGATATAAGAGTATGAGTCGTTGATTTCGGTGTTCGTCCACTCTTCCCAAGAAGCTTCAAAGCCTTTCTTAGCTAAATCATCTACTAGTTTTCCAGAAAATGTATGTGCCAGGTGTCCATCAGTAATAGCGTTTAATAATTTGAAACGAGGGAGAGCATCTGTATTAGATACAGAATGAGCTGCGAGGGCAGTTGATAATAGTAGGGCACAGTGCCTTTCAGGCTCCGGGAGATCATAGGCTGCCAGATCAATTCCAGAGAAGCCAGCATTCTGCAGATGCGCATTCCATTGCTCGGCGGACTGTAGTGGGCTTTCTATTCGACCTTCATCAACGCCAGCCCACCAACCTGGAATGGAACCAAAAGTCATGTTAATATATGGTGTTGTTCTAGTCAGCTCAACAAGACTAAGAACGCCACCAGGTTTCAATAACTTGTGTATTGTTCCAATTGACTTGGCTAAAGACCGCGTGGCATGGACAACATTAGCAGCAATAACTAGATCATACGAATGCTCCTTGAACCCTTGGTCTGCTGCATCTTGCTCAAGATCCAGAGTTTGAAATGTTAATAAATGTGCCCAATCCTTTAATCGAGTTGTGCGCACAGCCTCAAAAAAACCAGAAGATATATCCGTATACATATATTCTGAGCAAAAGCCATCGCCATTAGGACTGCATGATTGAAGAATTCTGAAAGTTGTGCCCCCAGTTCCGGCACCGATTTCTAAAATGCGTAGATCTCTCCTTTGGAAGGTGAGCATTTTGACATAGTCAGCTATGTATTGGTTGGGCCGAGCACCTTCATCAGAATGATATACCCTGAACAGAAGGTCATCTTTCAGGAAATGAGTGAGCGGATCGGTTTCGCCAGTCAAGAGCGGAATCAGCTCAGGCCCAATCCGGGCCACAGCTTCTCCTTCAACACCCAACTTGGAGGTAAGCTTGTCTAACTCGTCTTTGGTCGCTGGGCTCTGCTGGATAAGCGACTTGCCTATCTCTGAGCAAGCAAATTTTTCCAGCAGCTTCCACCAATTGACCCTGTGGTCATCTTTTACTGATAGCCCGCGAGCATTCATTTCTTTGACAGCCCAGTCAATATACCTAGCGCAAGCGATGGAGGTAAGGTTTACTTTCTCCGCCTGCGAAATGCCGACTTCATCAGACTGTAGGGGAATATGGGATAGCTCTAGCATTCCAGCTGTGATTGATGAGCTATCAATTCCCCATTCCATTTTGAATATGTTATCATTATTGGAGGCTTGTGGGGACTGAAGCGCTCCGACAACCCGAATCTCTCCCCTATCTATTGTTAGAACACACTGCGTTTCACCACTCTCTCCTGTCTGAAAGACCGCGCTGCTAAAACTTGTCGAAGTCGAAAAGACATCGCTCAAATTACACAATGTTTGGAGGTGATTTCCCGCTTGATTTCTAATTTCTGTCGAAATGAACATGTCGCTGATGAGGATTGGCATAACCGAGCCTCTAGTAGAGTACTGTTGAAATACAGGAAGACACGACTGGATGATTCCATCTAGAGTTGTTGGATGAACAATGTGTGGCTCCATATATTTACCAGGCATTTTTTTGACAATGTCCGGAATAATAAGGTCATTTAGGGATTGGGGGCCTGACATTTGAACTTCGTTGTTGATTGCAAAAGCTGGTCCATATTGATTACCTGTTGCCGCCATTTGAGAGTACAGATCCTTATGCGAAATGACCTTGGTGCAAACTTTGCGTGCAGTTTCAAGGCGAGACACCTGAGACTTACGGTCAAATTCTGCTTCACGCTTTTGTTCGATCTCATCCATGTCAGTTTCGAAGACGGCTGATATAGCACCATTGCAGTGATCTTGCCATTTGCCTTGATCTGACATGGAAGACACAGTGAAGCTCCAGGACTCGTTTGAATCGGAGTATTGGAATGTTAAGACTGTCTCTATTGATTTGCCATCTTTAGGAAGAGTCAAGGTTTTCTTAAAAGCCACGTTTTTTAGCCTATAGCCCTGAGGCTTGAGATCTGGCCGACGATCTTGATCCAGTTGTCGTATGGCTTGGATTGCCATTGTCATGTATCCAGCAGCAGGAAATACAATAAAGTTATCGACGATATGGTCTTGTAGCCACGGTAATCTCTCGGTGCTCAGCAATATTCGCCAACTGGGCTGACTATCTGGCGACGCGATGATTCGTGAACCAAGAAGATCATGCGGAGGATGTTTTCTGCACCTATACTCGCGGCTCAATCGCGACTCCATCCAGTGGATTGCAGTATGATTCCAGTGGTAAGATGGTAAGTCTCGTAGGACCTCTAAAGATGATGAACTTGATCTGCTGAGTGAAGCTACAGCTCTGGTATCGAGATCAATCCCACTACGGAAGAGGTTCGATCCTGTATTCATGAGAGACTTGATGCTGTTTTCGCCACGAACTAATGTGGGAACGTAATTGTATGAGTAACCATCTGCCCGGAAGTCTGCCAATGTCTGTTTGATTGGGCCTGACAAAGCTGTGTGTGGACCGATCTCAATAACATTAACAGACATATGCCGCAGTTCCTGATAAAGGTTTTGTAAAGCACCGGAGAATTGAACAGGCGATACTAGATTGTCCACCCAGTACGAGGGCCCAAACCCATCAAATTTCTCTTGCTCAGTGACACTAGAAAAATAACGGATCAAGGGATTTATCGAACCTGCTTCGAGTTCCTCGAGTTGATGTAGATAATCGGAGCTAACTAGCCTCATATGATGAGAATGATACGCCGTATCGACTTTAAGCCGGCGATTGAATATTCCATCTGCATCAAGGATATCTTTTAAATCCGATATTCCGTTTCCGTCTCCGGATATTGTGACACTTGACGGACTATTGATACAAGCCACCACAATACCATGGGTATTAAGGTTCTTAATATATCTCTGAGCATCTTCATGCCCCAGCCCAACAGCCATCATAGTTCCACTTTGAACAGACCGCTGCTTGGATTTCCCCGCCAAGAAACTTCTGTGATATGAAGCAAACATCGCAGCTCTCTGCGGAATTGCCCCGGCGGCATATGCAGCAGCAATTTCGCCGCTAGAGTGGCCCACTACAGCCGTAGGGTAAACGTTCCAGCTCTTTAGAAGGTCAACAAGAGCTATTTAGACAGCAGTACTTGCCAGTTGGCCATATATGCTATCGTTGAGGCGACTCGAGGAGCTATCTCGAGATAATTCCTCGACTAAGCTCCATTCTGCGCCAAATTCTTTTAATAGATTCTCTGAGAGGACAATTGATCGAGCAAACTCCGTCTGATCGGCCAACAAAAGATCGTAACCCATTCTTGCCCATTGGGCGCCTTGTCCGGTGAAGATATAGGCGTTCGCTATTTTATTTGGCACTTTGCTTCGCGCTAAATCTTTCGTTGCTAGGCTTTGCATTAGAGAATCGATGTCTTCAGCGACAATACTTGAACGCCACTGAAATTTAGATCTTCGCTCAACCAAGGTGTGAGAAAGATCATCTAGTCTAACTCCACCTTTACGCTTCAAATATGCTCCAATATCATTGATAGCACTCTGCAGGGAGTACTCGGACGTAGCAGATATAGGGAACAAACGCGCGATCTTGTTTTCATCTCGCCCGGTATTTAGATTGTTATTTCGCGTGTCTATGTCGCCGTTTATATGATTGCTTGCACCTGAGAAACCATTGTATTAGCTAGTGTCTGCTCGGATGGAATGATTATGCTTACCATTGTCGCTGTGTCTGGATTCCAAAAGTAACATGGCGTTTGTGCCTCCAAATCCAAAACTATTCACCACAGCTTTCCTACTAGACGTCGTTAACGGCCAAGGCGTGAGAGATCGCGCAATCTAATGCAATTCTCTTGTTAGAAACACCATATGTTCACAATTTGATCGAAGTTGCCCATCTCACCTTCATAGTCCGCTCATCTGGCTCCAATCCAGGCTTGAAATTTTCAAGCAGTATGTTAGGTGGAATCAGACCCTTCTCCATTGCCATAACGGCCTTGATAACCCCTGCCGTACCACTGGCAGCTTCAGAGTGCCCAATATTAGGCTTTGTAGCCCCAACGAATATGGGGTTCTGACTATCACGATCTTGGCAGAAGACATTTCGGATTGTCTTTATTTCCACATTATCTCCAGCTTTAGTCCCCGTGCCATGCGCCTCCACATATTGCACGTCAGATGGGCTGAAAGGAATATTATGGAAAAGGCTTTTCGCAAGACGCTCTTGGGCAGCTTGGTTAGGAAGCATTATTCCGTTTGTTCGGCCATCGGAGTTGATTCCTGAGCTCCGAATAACCGCTCGAATGCTATCACCACTGCGCACCGCGTCATCTAAACGCTTGAGAACAATCATTCCTACACCTTCTCCACGACCATATCCGTTACCGCGCGTATCGAATGTATAAGATTTCCCTTGGTCATTAAAGAGCCTAGTAAGAAATATTTAGATGCTTATTCTGTTTTGATAGAGGTATGCTTTTCCTCAAAGGACTTACCCAGTCATTGACATTAGAGCCATCTGGTCAGGAGAGAATATTAGATTCACACCACCTGCTAACGCCATAGAAGTTTCACCAGATCGCAGACTTTGACATGCTAAACTAATAGCAGCTAAGCTACCAGAACAGGCAGTATCAACCATAACTGAGGGACCCTGCAAATCGAAGACGTAGGAAACACGATTCGCCAGCAATGGCCGTGCCACGCCAAGATTGTGGTATTTAGAAACCGACTCTGGATCCTTCTGCGTTATCTGCGCAAAATCGTGGCCAAACATAGCAACTTGAAGCTCATTAGCCAAGACTCAATTATATAATGATTGACTGAGTGGTACCAAATATCCCAGTGTCTGACCCCTTGAATTTATGCATTGGGATGCCTGCATTCTCAACTGCCTCCCATGAAGTCTCTAACACAACTCGCTGCTGAGGATCTAACGTTTCTGCTTCTTGCTGTGCTATTCCAAAGAAACCAGCGTCAAAGGCAGCAATATCTTGATCTATAAAGTGTCCTCCCTTTTGGTTGATAGTACCTGGAATTTCTGGGTCGGGATGATAGAATGCTTGATGGTTGAATCTATCTGACGGAACTTCAGTCCAGCCGCTTCGCCCTTCAGCAACGACGTTCCATAACTCTTCTGGGCTGTTGGCTGCTCCAGGATACCGACAGCCCATGCCTATAATGGCAACGGGAATTGGCTCTTGAGATGGCATTTCGAGTTGGGCTGTATCAGAGTGAAGTTGGAAGGTCTTTAGAGAACATGACAATTGTTTTTATATGTTACCAAATTCTAAGATTATACCAGCTAGATATACGGGATATTTCTCATCCTCACTCCTCTTCATTCCCCTTTCACTCCGCAAACTTTTAACGCGACAGCCGATTGTAAGCTCTATCAATGCCTTGCTACTCTAGTTTTTCTCAAAGGCCGTTTTTTTAAAGCTAGGCGTCCGGAATTCCGTGCAGTCAGCATTTGACGCAACGCCCGAATGAATTAATGATTCGCAGTTCACGTTATATCCCTGCTTTAGGCAAGGTTGGTTTTTAAACAACATGGAAATCTGTGATTTCATTGGAGCGCATGCAGTACCACCCTCTTCTCAGAATAACTTTCTGGAAGTAGTTAGATATTGACAGAATTCTTCCAATCGTCAACTAAAGAGCCTCCCCGCGAAACTGATTTGAAAGAATATACTCCGCATTATGCAAGCTCCCCGAGAGCCTAATTGAACCAGGGGCCATCACCCCAGATTTCCCCACTAACCACCTCATACTATCGTATTCCCTACCTTAAATGGCCCTGATCTACGAAGCGGTGCGTTAAAACCATGTTAGGAATCTTTCAGTAGCGTGGAATGCAGGATTCATGAATCGCGTACACTACGAAAAATACACCACTCAACTTTAATATTACTCGTAAAGTACTGATATTCCATTCTCTTCGGCAGAGCATTTGTAAAGCCCGCAGTAGCAACGATGTACAGAGACTATAGCGATCATTGGACCTACTCTATGTTACTCTGATGGATAATCGAGTCTTCCGCTTATGAAATCAGGACAAGGAGTGAGTATCCATCGATCCTTACTTATTTGTACAAATATCTACATTTTGAGTATCGTTTCTTTACCTCTATAAGGCAGCTCAGTCAGTAGTGAAGTCCTGATAAAGTAATTCGCGCCTAATGAGAAAAACAAACCCTGGATCTTTGGCGGCCAAACAACATCTTTACAAAACGAATCAATGAAAACCTGTACTAGTGAGCCGTACGTGGTAATCGTAAGACCAGTCTTTGCAAAACCACGCAAAATTTAACTAAGATTGGCAGTTTCGTAGCTGCACATGCCGCAAACACGGTATATCCCCAGGGCTAGCAGGGTTTATTCTAAGCTTCATCCCGCTTTCTCCGCTATCGGCCCGATTCAACTCTTACGTGCGTTGAAAATAATCAAGGTATGAGGCTTGAACAATTGCATTTGTGATCACTTGTTAAGGCGATCTACGCTGCTAGCCGTGCAAGACATCAAGTGCGCGAACCTCCGCGCTACTGGCGCTACTGGCGGGGCATTATTAGCAGATCAAATCATACTGATAGCACTTTGTAGCAATTATATCATCTAAGCTTGCGTCTTTCTTGTATTACGTGGCATACAGTGACATTGAAGATTGTACACTTGACAGTCAGTTTGTATAGCTTTACAGTGGAAGTTAATATGAACCATTCTCATTAGCCTTCAATAGCGATGATTAAGATACAGGCCAACATCGTGAATATCGCAGTCCCGCAGTCATTGTAGCTGTTTAAACTCGTGGTGTGTTGGCGACGACCGCAAAAGAGGCAAAAAGGGGGCGGGACAGATCTAACAAGCAAAGAAAGGAATATTTGATAAGCAGGGCTAAAATGCTCCTAACAACTTTCAGCACCTTTACAGCCATATTTCCACTACAGAATCCCATCTAGCAGTAATATAGGCCTAAGACATGTACATTTCATATGTTTCGTATTATCATGGGACGGATAATAACTCGGGGAATACAAACAAGGCAACTCCGAACGAGAAATAGCTCCTTGTGACAATGTATGCAAATGGTGTAGAAGAATATCCGTATCTGCTCGCAATTCAGCGCTAGATTTCGCCCCTTATAGTATCGTCACATGCGATTTTGCCGGTGACCCTTGCTTTAATACAATAGGCTTCCGTGCCCTATGGACGAATTCTCACCTTCTGAATGGGCCGTGCTCCAAGGGTTGCATTCGAAATGACCCCATACAGGCACGCCACATTCAGATACAGCTGATCACCAATGTTGCTAAAAAGATTCTCCATTCCACACTCCTTCCGACTAGGACATAGGCCTAGTTCACAAAGCGTTACCGGGTGTTGGGACCTGGCTGTCAAGCGAGCGCTTTGAAGATTGAATAGCGGAACTGGATTATTGACACTTTAACAGGCCGATGGCGGGGTAGATACGATTTAACCCCGCATTGATTCTAATATTTAATCGCTTGCATTCGTTATTCTTTAGATGAACTAAGCGTTTATTAATATGAATTAACAATTGTTCATTATATGAGATCGGCAGCTTACCTGTTGCGAGCAATTAAGTCGGCTAACTTAAATGGCATGTTGACCAAGCGACTTATGGGTATTGCTGAGCTTCTATGAGGAAACCACAAATTAAATGAAATATTCACTGTTTAATGAAAATAGGAGATGCAGATGTGAGTTTAGTAAATATAAGGCAGAGTCGTTATTAATACTCTTTAAATATAAAATAGCTTGTTGAGATCGGGCAAACAGATTATTGAAGAAATTACAAACAAATGCAATAACACTTCGAGAATATACTGAAAGAGGCAATACTTTTACGTCTTAATTCATCATGATATCAAAGCAAGGATAAAAGGCACCAGTGGAATAATGTTTAGGCTTGGTTTGCCAACTAACTCGCTTAAACACTAGTGCTCTTCAAGGAAGTTTCTGCGATATCAACGATATAAGACGCATGCTGGGAATTTGGGCTGTATGCAATTATTTGAATAATATACGGCTGTGATATCAGGACCATAGGTTATAAATCACTGTATTTAAATGTGCTATCTAACTATGATGAATATTACGTCTACTGTTTCGCTGGCATAAATTACTGCTTTGCTTATTCCACTAAACAGATTTCGACGCTAGTAGTTTAGGTAAATTGTAGCGATCACTTGCTTTTTATTATACATTTTCATTTAAACCAGATCGAACGCGGTAACCGTTTAGTTTATAAACTAGTTTATTTTCAGAAACTTTATGCGAGAAATAATCTCATTATCATACAACATAACGATACACTGCAAATATTGAGTCATTAAGCCAAAACGGCCATAAGTAAAATTGCTACGCTCCGTATATAAAATCACTATATCCTCCCGCGCCCGGGATGTCTCGATGCCAGCGCATTCTGAAACGCCCTTAAGCTTGAATATGTTCAGCGCATTTGTAACTAAAGAACCTCTAGTTCATTCTGCTGATGGCACTCTCGTATGGGCAGCTTCAGCAGGACGCTCTGCGATTGAAGCACCTACTATTGTGTTTGTACTTGGATTTTCAAGCTCAAGCCTAACATTTAGAAGGCAGTTTGAAGACGAAGATCTATTAAGCAATACAGTCTTGTAAATAGCTATAATCAGGATGCATTTCAGTACTTACTATGTAGCAGACAACTTACGAACCTCGCGGCCAAGGCAGATCAGATCAGCCTTTAAACGAGGAAGCTTACTCATCACAGCATAATGCAGAGGATTTCAAAGCTGTTTGTGAGAAATTCGGTGCTAAAAGTGTTGTCTTAGCAGGCTAGTTCGTTAAATCTTGCTTACGTTCATAATCCCCAAGGAAGTGAGTGCTGATAGTAAAGTACCATTAGGAGTTATGTTAGCATTATCCCGGTGGATGTTTTTGCCCACCTTGGACCGGACTGCATTAGTGGCATCATATACATCTCTGGCCTCCCTTGGAGATCTGCCGTAAGTATGTTTCTTTGATTGGTATCCTATCAATCGCAATAGACCGCTGATATTCTATCCCCAACACTTTTTAGCATCTTGAAATTGGCCATCCTCATGCATTTTAAGTTCTCCCTCCAGTTTTGCATGGCGATGCTATTGGTGTCGCCACAGGCCTAGGAGCATTAGTAGACAGCTGCTTCCATGCATCTAACAAAGAGTCTATGTCATATAACGAATACACTGCTTTGTTGGAGCAATTGCGCAGCAGCACCCTCTGGCCCGATCTCTTCTTCTAAACAAAAGAGAACAAGACTAAGTAGCCTACTAGGGCACGCGATTAAATTACCAGTGTTGTTAACAATAGGGGAGTATGACCAGCAGATATTATGGGAAAAGGTAGATAATCTGCTAAGGCGCCATTTTCCCCAATACAGGCTTCACTTGGTGAAAGATGCCGGACATTCAGCATTTTGGGAGAAAGCAGACGAAACAAATATAGCAATTCAATCATTTATAGATCATGTATAAATCACAATAATTCTTGTATGATAAATTATTTACTATCCTATTAGTTCACAATTTAGCACCAGACTTTGCGTCCAGTGGTTTGCGAGATGCGATTTTACTGGCGACTATTACTTTTGGTTGCAGTAGACTGACTGACTTTCTGTCTCGTGGGTAAATTCTCGCTTTCTGAGTGGGCCACCTGTCGATTCAACTTTAACGCCACAGCGATTATACATCTTTATATCTTTATAGAGCAGGTAGGCATGTGGTACCGCTCAGAGGGCATTCGACAGGAAGCAATCCTGTCACAATTTCTTAGGATTTCGACTGAGGATAACCACCTCGTATATTTTAGCGTCCATTGCAAGATTTAGCCGTTTGATAGAAGCCGTCTTGGATCCTCACAATCCAGCATATGGAATTTGTTACTAATATTTATTACTTTAGGAAGATAGACATACATCCATCTAAGGAATATGAACTGCGAAATACATATGCTATACTACAGCGACCTTGGCGCTATAGCTCACTATAAATGAACACCAAATACTGGAAGAGAGTTTGGTCTCTATTTGGTCTAGAAAACGGCTAACCGTAAGAGCAGCTCAGTCATGAATATTGCCTAATGTAATTTGTACCGCCACTATTATATACCATAAACATTGAAAATCGGTTCACTGTGAATACAGCTTCTTATTTAAGTAGCTCTGAATTCCTCTGTTTCAATAAGTTTCTTGTTTTATACATTCCAATATTGTCTCTAATAAAATAATATTACATTATATAAGCTAGGGATAGCCAATCTACGTATGTATAGGTAATCAATGGCACTGCTAGTTTTGCGGTGTCCACTCTTTTGGTCAATTTTCTATTAGCGTGCGCCCTGTGTTAGCAACAAGGCGTCGCTGTAAAAAAAGATTAGTATGGTAATAATAGGAGTCTTTTCTATAATTTTCCTTATAGTCTTAGTACAGAAAGTCAATGATATAATTCGCTCTCGGCTTGATTTCTGCACTATTAAGAATTGCTATCCTAAAAGTTTTTTCCCTGCTACTTTTGACGTCTACGAAGTCATTGTACTCCAGCTGTTCATTAAGCTGGTCTCTTATTCAACGCCGGCTCTTTTTAAAGCTCCCTACCCTGTATAAGCCATGAATACGACACACAGTGTACAAAAGCTGCTGCAGTCTGCACATGTAGCTCCGGAAATATTTAAGCTACGCCCAGATTACCGGGCCCTTTTGATGGTTGTTGAGGGCGTTCCTCCTGGTCCTAGTGACAGTATAAGCGAGGCTATTTTGAGCGAGGCTGAAGCGTCTGCGAAGAATCTTTTATCAAAGTACCCTGTTACTGAAATTCCACATATTGCTGCATGGCGAGAGACCTACAAGGCGTTCGGTGCTAAGCCACAAAAGACTCGCAATAGCTTGGAGGCACTGACGCGCCGTGCGGAAGCTGGCCTGCCTCGCATCAACCGGTTGACAGATATATACAATGCTATCTCGATCAAACATCAAATTCCATTGGGCGGCGAAGACATCGACAAATACGACGGATCGCCTTTTTTGATACGCGCAAGTGGTCAGGAGGAATTCCAAGCTTTCTCGGGTGGTGAAATCCAGACCGAACTTGCGACCCCTGGAGAGCCGATATGGTGTGACAACGCTGGTATCACCTGTCGTCGCTGGAATTGGCGACAGGGTCCACGTACCGCGCTGTCTGATGCGACTACAAACGTGTTGATCATCTTTGACGCATTAAAACCACTCTCGGATGATGCCCTGCTTGCGGCAGCAGAAGAGCTCGCCTCAGCATTGAAGGGCTTATCTCCTGAAGTGAAATGTGCTCAAAGAATAATCAGTGCTTAGCCTACGGCTCATTGGGTGTTTTGAAACGACGTGATGGAGATCCTTGACAGTCTAAATACAAATTAGCCTTGTGGAATGGCGATTTTGTGTGCGATGTCGGCGTTTTGGTAGGAATTAGGATAACGAATATAAAAGGCTATTCTCGTGTTAATTGTAACTTTATACAATTTTTCTCATGCAAGGGCAGTCAATATTTTTACCAGCTGTGAAAAGTTTCAAATGTCGTCTTGTTAAAAGAAAAGTCAGAACCAAAGCTGATAAGGGTCTTATTCAAGTCCCCACTGCCACAATCTCCTCCGGCTCTTCGTGATTTCTGCGAGGGGTCGAAATTCGGTACATCTCAGTTCATATACGACGGCTTTTGCAAGGCCTCAGGGTTTGTAGTTCATATAAGTATTAACAGAAAAATGAGTTTTGATATGTACTAAGCTATAATATTTTAATTTATACTAATGAGGATGTGTATTACATTAAAGCTGGATGACATAAGTGCCATTGGGATTGCCAGCTTCATCGAACGAGGTCATGGTAATAGAATCTGTCATAGGGATGGACTTAATCTCTTTAAGATCAGGGCTCAAAGCAACTTTAGGCTTAGGACCCAAGCCACGGCGGAACTTGGCGGAGTTGCCCATAGGTACAGGGGCGCTATCAGTCAAGCGGTTGACGCATGTACCGCCGGGAATGATGACGTCGCCGATATATCCCTCGAGGGTGGCGTATTGGTGGAAGATGGCTTGCCAGTTGGGCTGGATCGTGCCAACTCCGCCTGGCACAGCTTTGTCGTATACCGAGACAACAGTCTCCTGGGCAAAGTTCTCCTGCTGGCTGGTTTGTGCGTATGAGTCCGTGACAGCGGAGTCGAGGTTGTAGTTGGAGATCCAGACGTTGCCATTAGAAAAGGGCACGCCGTATGAAGGGTCAAATGCGTGAGAGTCTAGGCTGTGGCCAATCTCATGAGTGAAAACGGTAATGTCGACATTGCCAACCATCAGAGTGTTGTCGCCGTTGGAACCTGCCGATGTGGAGCCAGGAATAAAGACTAAGTGTCGAATGAAAGATCTCATACGAACGGGCAACCGACCAAAGATATCAATAATATCAATCTCACTAAGAGGAGACTGGGTGTGTCGGCAAAAGGTCCAGGTCTGGGAACAGTCGGTGTATTGAATGTTGAAAGGGATTATATCGAATGGCGAAAATCCAGCGCCCTGAACCATAGTTTTACAGTCCTGAGGGATCCAGCCAGCGCCCCAATCATTGAATGTCGACTGCGTGGGTGCCAAATGGTCCAAGAGACCTTGGCCTAAAGACGCCAGACCACCTCCTGGAAAGTTTGGCTGGATGACAGGCTTGTCAAGAGTGGCAAGAGCCAGCGGGAGGAGAGAAAGAAGAGATATTTTGGAAGCCATCTTGAAGTTTATTGTTTAAGCTCTAGAACAGTGAAGCGCAGGCGGTATTGCAGATAGACTAGATACTCTCCAGCTAATATATAATACCACGGTAGGATGGAAGTCCCTCTCTATATATTTTTCTATTTTTCTATTTGCAATATTCGCCTGCTCCAAACAACATGCAGCACACAGTCCTTGGACATCGGCTCGGTTCTAATTATGGAAGGTGGTATGCTATCGTTTGTCTCTTTTCGGCCGTTCAGTCTTGGCATCAGAAGTTGGCAAGACTAGAAAAACAAAAGGTTTCCACTTAGAACAACAAATCCCCTGTATATTATAATCACATTGACAGAAGGAATATTTAACATTGTGCAATCCGATCTCTGCTCCCTTGAAACAATCAATATAATAGCTACGTGTGTAAAAGAAGAAAATGAAACAACGGGTTCGACAACTGTCGCTATTCCCCCGAGTTTTGCTGCTGTATGGGTACGAAGTATCACAGATGCAGAGGTTGAACTCCAGGGAGTTAGTTGACTTGTGGCCTATTTTAGCTACCCATGTAAAGTAGAATTTTAGATTAGAACCTTTTGTATATACTTAAACATAAAGAAAAGAGACGCTAAACGTAATCGATATCACCGCGTGGCCAGGTCTGTAGTGCAATACAAGGTGACGAATTATACTTGCTATAAGATACTTCTGTACCTGTTTCCGCTGATGCTCTAAGCCTAAGATAGAATGCTCCACACACATTACATAGAGTCTCAAGTACTCCGTACACAAATTACTGCTGTGTAATCAATAAAAAGGACAATATCACTCACGCGGCTGTGTCTGTCAACTGACTCTTGGAGTAGATACTTGTACAGTTTGATTCGTTGTTCAGTAATCTAGCTTGATCCATTTACTATAGTTCTTAATGCATTTTCAGGTTGCCATTGTCTAATAACCAATTTAAGGATAGTGTCGTAACGTTACAGAATGGTCTAGCAGGTAAGCTTACAGCGTAGGCTTTCTATTTTCGCATGCAAGTCTAACTCCTTCGTTATGCTGATTAGTCGAGTAACCAAATTGATAGTCTCTCGAAATCTGACAAAATAGTTTCGTGCAGAAGCCCACTGGCAGAATTTTGTTCAGAGTTGGTTGGTGGCGTGATGGTAGCCAACCATGCTCGTACGAGTCTTTCATGCGACGCTTGTTAAAATCCCCCTCTTTATCGCCCGCTATATGAGAATGCATGATACAAACAGACACTGGGATATCGTATGCTTTTCATTTTCAGATTTGTAGTGTATTTTTTATGAGAGCCTACTACTAGCCTGTTATGGTGAGACTCATTGACTGCGAAGGGGTGTGACAGTCTGCACGCGCAGTGTCGCAGAGACCATTAGTTCAACATAGATGAGTGGATGGCAGGGATACTCCCCGGTTATCAGGTGCATGGATTCTAAAGGCCAGAACTGGACTCCGAGAGAATCCTCTCCAAAACCAACGGATATCCGGCATTCACGGCATATTTGAAGGTGTACTTCGTATGTCACGCACGGAACCGTAGCCAAGCTTGCACTTACAACGTGCAGCTACGCTGTGCTGGCTGTGTGCTCCGTACTAATCGTGGCTTGCTTAATGTCTGCCGCCTATTCCTTAACTCCCGAGTAGGTTGGCAGCAGCCGAGCGAATCATTTGGCCAAGCTACTGCTAGCTCAGACATAGCGCATCATGCTCGCGCCGCGATTTCTGTATCCAGCAATATTGATCCCACACCATCATGTAGGCTAGGCCGCCGAAGTGGTTTTCTCTGCATAGAGTTAGTGCCTGTGATGCTGTGGTGGGTGTTCGCGAATCGATCCAAGCGAAGAGAGTGGGAGCTCCCGCTTAAGCTCACTGACAACCACAGCTTCGGCTTTCAACGAGTCCTTTCCTTTGGGACGAACTATCGCATGAGCATGCAAATTACGTTGACGCAAAGGCGAGAAAGAGTACGAAGTACGCCAAAAGTATAGTTTCCGTGTGTGAGATTATCGCCAAGCCTGCTTCATGCGGTAATTGACACATACTATATTTGTTGTGGGGGAACAACATCCGTGGGGGATCAAGCGACGAATAGTGCGAATACGAAGTTCTGGAGAGGCAGCCGGAGCTACGTTTTACGCAAACTCGCTCCCCGATTGAGGACTGCCTTTGTCGGATTTACAAACCCCAGCTTCTTGATTATAAAAGCGTTGCATGAGACATACTCAGATCCTGTCGGTGGTGCCGTCCACAAGATAGTGGGCAGGAGGAGCATTGGTGCTGTATCTTCAGTGCCTGCCATGGTGGTAACTAGTGCTGACATTCCTAAATCACATTGCTCGAATTGGCAACTGGTTTTTCATTAAAGCCCGAGTGCTACACTGTAGTCTCCACTAACGCTTCCAACAAAGCAGCTAGTATCTATGGCTTCCAATATGTGTGCCTGCTCGCCGCCATCTTACTCGTGATCCTTCCCACAGTCCGTGGCACTCATTATACGCATGATAACTCGGCCCTCTGCTCGATCCTCCTCGCTGTAGATACGCAGTTCACACGCCTCCAGAAAGTTGACTTCTCCCCCATAATTCTTCATCAGCCACGCTTTTTCGTCCGCGGTGTATGGCTTCTCCCCAGTCCATGGGTCCTGTTTGGCATCTGTCTGGGGTCCTCGGCCACGATTCTCCCATCGCTCTCTCTCGCTGCCTGGCCACATGATCCTCACGATGTACTTTCTGTTACGCTGAAATTGAGACGGCCCCAATCGTGGACCAACTGGGGGATCGCTTAGTTTGAGACAAAACTGCTGTTCTTGAGTGGGATCGAAGTACGCAAGGGGCTTGCTATTGGCAGCGATGATACTGCCCGCACTTCTTGGTTCTCTCCTAAAACTGACTTGAGAGGCTAGCTCGAAGATGGGCCGGCCGACAATGTTGCATACGGACGTAGGCGTGTAAAGCACGTTTGTGAGACGTAGTACGTGATGGGCTTGCGGTCCGCTGAGATCAGGACCTCGTTTGACTGGTAGATCGACTGATCCGACGCCTTCGACTGCGTGGCGTTGTGAATCTACGCGAGCCGACGCGGTGCTCGAGAAGGCAGTGAATTTGGTGAACCATCGCCGATCGTTGCAAGCGCTATCGAAAAGAGAGTCAGCCTTTTGCACTCCGTAGTCACACATGAATCGCCTCGTCTGAAAGCCAAAGCTTCAAAATCTTGATCCAGACAGACTCACTGCACGTTGGAGTTGCCAGAAAAGACCCAATCAGGGCTTAGGCCTCCATATACTCGTTCCGATGCCATGTGTATTTGGAAGAGAGCAGGGGAACGGCTTGATGTTGACGTTTCTCAATTTCGGTTTTGAGGAATTGAGGCTTGCTGTCAGAGCTGAGTTGTGGGGAAAACGCCCAGGTACCGTGGATGGCCCAAGCTGCAGCGAGCTATAAACAAACAGTATAATTCTGGGTAGTTCTAGCCTGCCAAGTAAAGTACCTAATAATAACAAAAGAGAAATATTATAAAATAAAATAGCCTCCATATAATATTTATTTTATAGATATAATAGCTGCCTAAAAAATATTTCCTGTTGGAATACAAGATTAGGTAGTTATAGTATATAGATAAAATAAAACAATATTTTATATTCTTGGAATTCCAATATAGGGCACTTTATAATAAATAGCTAATGCATATCAAACTGAAACCCTTTTTTTACTTACCAAATTGCTTTTGTGGGTCAATGTTTGGTAGGTTGATTGGCTTGATATTATTTCCAATGTACGTTGTCCAGTATATCCAAAATCCAGTTCTGCTTTACCTCTTCAAAAATTTCACTGCCTCGAACAATTTTTATCGAAAAATCCTGCTTCCGTCGTCCGTTTGTGTTGGATTTTGACGAGGTTTGGACCACAGCCATGTTCAATCTTCGCTTTTGGCATCTCTCTTCTTCTGAGCATCTCAAAGAGATGCTAGTCAAGCAACATCTTCGTTTTCCCCATCCAATGCTCTTTTTGCCAGGTTTGTCCTAACCCATGATAAGGAGGTACAATCCCGAGTACAAATGGATGTCTAAAAAGACTGTGTTTACAAATCAGGCCATGCAATAGCCTGGATGGAAGACATTGGCCCTCTTTGCTGCGATACGATTTCCAAGACGACCGCCAAGTGTTACCTCCCCTTCTTCGAATGAACGGCAAACTCTCAAGCTCTCGATCTCGGTCTCGCGGCTTCACCAATTCCCTTGCAGTCGTCAGTCACATTGTTATATGTAAAGGACAACTTCCGAGCACTCAGCACCGCTGCTTCTAGACATAAACATGGTGAGCCGTAAGATGGAAGAAAGTTAGGAACAGCCGCTTGTTTAAAAGACTCGCTGCCGATGAGAAGAAGAAGAATATAACCCTTGACGTTTGCAAATCGGAGATTCCTCAACATCAGCGCCAACGCCGTCTGGGACACTCGATTATCGGTTGGCAGCAGCATAGCCACTAGAACCTCTCTTTGATAATGGGATTCTGCAAGCTGCGCTTTGACTAGTCTCTCACCTGTAGGGCAATCTCTCATCCGTTGCGGACGAGAAGTGGTAGGTATCGCTGCCATTACGCATGGCTCTCGTAGGAGTCCGTCCAGTCTTGAGCGCCGGCTTCAACAGCTGTCGAATGCAATGATCGATGGCGATATTTAAACAAGCGCTTGGCGGTACCGTGCCACTGAGGCATGAATACAATTTGTAGCTTGTGGCGAGAATAACTTGGACTTTGAACTGGGCAGAACGTTTGTCCAATTCTAGAGGAGAGTCAAGAGCTCTGTCAGGAAGAAAGGATTGTAGCGCTGTGGCGCTTTTTTTGCGAGTTACTGGTGAGGAAGCAATACAGACAGTGCGCTACAGTCAAATGATCCGTCCCCACTTGGTGATATCGGTGATATCGGTGTGACAAAGTGATATTCACTTCGGCTTCTGCAGTATTCTTATTTTTTATTTTTAAACAGCCTGCTTGGGACATTGTGTAACCGAAATGAGGAGTTGTGAATGCAAAGAGGCGGTTCAGCGTTTGCCACGTGACAGGAGTTGAAATATAGATTCTTCCCTTCTACCCTTCGTAGCATATTGTCACGGATGGATACTTATATGCAGCATTTAGCACTTGGAAGCCTGAAGGGCTGAGAGGCGGTTGATGAACTGGAGTAGGCTTTTCTCTTGCTGCTGCCGAGTGGCTGCTACTCAAGGCAAATTCCACGGCAAAATCAGCAGCGCACAACTGCTCCTTTCCTGGTAAAAGAAAAAATAATCTGAATTTATTTTTTACGTCTACTTGATGAGCTCCTTTTGCAACAAAATTATTCTATTAGATGATACCAAGTTGACCATTGAGCGTTCCGTCCTACACAATCACGTGCCCAGATTCTTCTACGCAACAACCGCAACAACCTCTGGACCTTGGGGCATTTCAGTTCCTGCAATAATGCACTGTCTCATTATCCTCACCTCATCCTCCGCTAACGTACCGACGACCGTGTGAAGAAGCCCTCGATTGTGGAAGATCATCAGGTCTCCCTCCTGCCAGTCATGTGCATACACTAATTGCGGTGCAATCCCAGGTCTCTGAAGCCGATACATGATGCCCCGAACCCGCTCCAGATCATCGATGACTTCTCCGTTTCCAAGATGCAGCCGTCGCACGACGGCCGAGTGGACTTGCAGCGCAAGCCGACCAGTAACGGGGTTTCGCCAGCACATGGGGAGAATCTGTATGGAGGATGGATTAATGGGCGGCAGCTCGTCATCGTCGAGCTCTTTGCCTTCGGAGACGAGGCCTAGTCCCGTGGGATGCGACTTGGCTGACCCCATCCACAGATATGGATGAGCGGCATATTCGACCTTGGTGGATCGAGCAAATGCTTTGTCTTGCTCGGACAGCAAATCATACATGATCTCTCCGCTGGCGAACGCTATCGTACCAAGCGGGGCTACGAGCTCGTCACCGGTGCCATCGTCGTAACGTATCGTCTGCAAGCGCCTCCTCGGCAGCTTGGCGGCCAGAATCGTGGTGGCAACAGGGGGGGGATCGTCGTATAGCGCGGCGTCGATGTGCCAGCGATAGAATCGGGTATATTCCCAGTCATGCTCGCTTGAAATGACGGTTGAGTGAGAGGAGCGGTGATGCGGGTACCGTAACTTGAGGTCTTTGGCACCTTCATGTTCACGCACGAAGCCGTTGCCAATAATTTGGACCTGCGGCTGGTGCGGAACCGTGTTGAGGTCCTGGCTCAAGAGGAAGGTTTTGGCATTATGCTGGTCCTTGTGATAAGAGGACGCCGTGGCAGCTGAATTTAGGCGTTGCGTAAACTCGTATTGCGCTCGTGGCGACAGATGTCCTTGGTCCTTCAGCACCAGAACGTGGTGCTTGTAAAAGGCCTCCGCGAGAATGGCAACTTCAGCCTCTGATGGTGGGGATGATGTCAGCTTTCATATCGATTCATCTCGTGGATTGGATCAAATCTCACCAGACAGGTCCACCAAGTCAACGTCAGAGATGTGAGCTCCAAAGTTGATGCCAGTACCCTGTGGATGCACCATGGGTTCGACCTTTACGCGGGAAGCCATTTGGGATATGATGTTGCCGCTGATGATGGGATACCTTGTTGTGTGTAATTATGGGTCTGCTCTTTTGCAATTTCATTCTTTCGGCTTTTCGACTGGCTCTCAGCTTTATATACCTCTTGTTTGTGAATCCCGAAGAGGCTGAAGCGCATCGGATACTGCTTCGGCAGTCTGATGTATGTACTTGATCGAAGCCGAGAACCGCCCTATGAAGCTATTCCCGGTAGCGCTTAGTAGAAAGCCACCGAGGCTGGGGTACTGTTGTCCAGAATGGCTTTAGCGCTACTATTTGAGCCTTGTTGACCCGCTGAAAAGGCGCTGTCAAGAGGAGCCACCGAGATGCTCGTCATACTTGGCTGCTTGGTTGAAGAATAGACGGACTACAGCGCCCATATCGAACCTCTACCTATGACGCCGAACTGCGAGAATCGCCGGCGTGAATTACTAATTTTGCTTGGAAATATGGCCAGGCTTTTTTGCATTAATAAGACTGATTAGACTATATCCCGCCCCTGTGACGCAGTGGCTAAGCGTCTGGCAGGCTTTATGCGCGCTCATCGCATGAGGTAGTCGGTTCAAATCCGGCCAGGGCACCCTTTCCAGCTAACCTTCCCAAGACACACACACAAGTAAG
>JARFTM010000284.1:0-30950 GCA_030278935.1 Trichoderma polysporum | reverse complement strand
ATTTAATTTAAGATTTTTCTCTTAATGTAGGTTTATTTATTTATAATACTTACAGCTGCTTTTTTATAGCTATTTTAAAATAAGGCTAATAAGCTATTTACTTTTTTAATTATAGTAAAAGAAATAATAGGCCTGTTGCTTATATTTAAATTAAGTCTAAGCATATTGTCTATATCCTTGATATCTATATATTAGCATTTTTTTAATATATATGCAAAGGTGAACTTTCTATCTGCTATTTAAGTAGTAGAAGTGGTTTCCTTTGTGGTTCTTGATGCTGCTGCCGGCAGGGGTATTGCAGTGGCTGCGTTTTCTTAATTGCCTAGGAGGCTTGTGGCGTCTGCCATGGTCCTCTAGGACGCCTTAAGGGATGATTTTAGTTTCTTTTTGTCTGATAGCTGGTTAAACGGTTAAAGTGTTTTGGTGGTTGGGCACCTAAAAAGGTGGGGTACCTGTAGGTGTAGGAGGGAAGCTTGATGATGCCGATAGAGCAAAAGACGTTTAAAACTCCGTTTCTCAATATGCGTAGTAAGACATTGAATATAGCTACTACGTAACCTTCCGGTTGTTATTTCTTTATGTGAACTGGTATTATGCGTGACCCTTGCACAAGCTACGATGGTCCCCGAGGAGGTGTGGAGCGCCTTGCCCCCTAATCTGAGTATTGACGAATTGTAATAACGAAGAAGATAGGATACTAAATGATTGGTACCGTCAACATATTTAGGGTATGAAAATCGCGAAAGAGAGGAACAATCTTTCAGGTAGCCATACGAAATGTAAAATGACAGGACGCAGTTTTAAGCTGACGAGCGTAGGCCATTTTACGAATCATATTGGCTGGATTTACGGTGTCTAGCTTAGACAAAGGCGCAAATAATAGTTCAGTGTTAATTTGCTAGTCCTAATCGCGTCGACGAGACTGACACCACCATCTTCATCTCAACCTCTTGGGGCTTAATAGCCTTGGATAAAATAGAAAGTAGGAGCCCGATGGGTAATGCTTTTATAGAAACTTGCTGCATCTTGGCCGCTATAGCCAGGCGTTACAGTCCACACCATGAAACAGGAATGATATTCAAAACTATCTGTTCCATCTAATACCTCGAACATCGATGGTGAAGACAGCCCTTTCCTTCCAAAACTGACATCGTTGCTGTCACGTAACATGCCAAGAAGCCAGCTGGTTCCGACGAGGCACCAAATACTGAGTTAAGTGTTTTGAGTCTTGGTATGACTTATGCATCATTTTTTCAAGCATTAGGCCATTATTTTCTCCGGTTAGAAGACAATCTGTCCCTTGTTGTCTTCTAATCAAAGGCACGAAGGGCGGCTCTGTTTACTTCGTGGAAGAAGTATCTCTTACTGGGAGACATACGCTGGTTTTTCATATCTTTCAGCTTGTGAAGAGTGCAGGATCTCTCTTCAGTTGAAACAATGGGTGTGTCGCTGCTTTTCCCATCGATTCTGAATATATTTTTGTTGCTGTCATCGGTGAACGGACGATCATGACTAGAAGTAGAATTATCAGTCATAGCGTAGGACGTCCAGATCGCTGATGTGAGAAGGTCCAAATTGGGTGTGAGTCGATGTCGGCCGCTATATAGACAATAATTTCGATACAAATGCAGTAATAACGAATAATCTATAAAAAGGCGCCCAATTTCTCGATGCCGCGGTTTTGGGAGTGTCAGCCTTCGACGGGCCAATGCCGCAAACCAAAGAGCACATCATACTAACGGGATATTCAAAGATCTTCTCTCATTATCCAGATAATGGGCAAATATATTCCTGAGCAAATGACGGCTGGGAAACGCAATTGACACCTAGCTATGATCAATAATGATTAGTTTCTAGGATGCTACTTAATAGCCTAAACGCTCACAGCTAATGTGGGCATGCATTTAAGGACTATCTCCGACAGCTCCGTCAAAAGAAGATCTACAGGGGCTAATGAGATTTTTAGTTGGGCGGTTTTACGGTGTGTTCATAATGCAAAGCTATTGGTGGCTTATGTTGGTAAAGGAACCGGGGCACTTCTGATAGAATTAAATATTGCTAGTCTAGCTATCCCGTACCTCATCTAAGTTGGCGGTGATATGTCGATGGTGGCGAGATGTCGATCTAGTTGGTGTTTCCAGCTTGTAAGTGCCTATTCCGTTATGGATAACTACTTAGAGAGAAAATAATCCCATGTCTTGGGCTGGCATAACAAGGGACCACGCTTGGAGAAAGAAGGTGCATGAGCCACCTGTACACAAGTGTGCCAAGCCTTATTAATTTATGCGCTTGAAAAATAACAAATGCCGCAGTACTACTCCGTACTGATACATTGTATAGAAAAGCAATGTAGACATTGGTATGTTATGGGAAGCTGGGTAATAAGCGATTACGAGTGTTAAAGATTTCACGGTAGAATCCAATATAATGCATAAACCAGCTGCATCTTGTATTGTATTTTATAAATTCTTACGGTCCAAGATGAGTCTTTACTTAATACTTTTGATAGAGCGTATCCCAAACATATTAGGAAATCAACAAGTACCCATCGAGCACTCACTTATTCAAGGCATATTAAGGCAGCATTGTACCTCCTGCCCACAGAGTGGCGATGAAAATTTTGTGTCATCGTCATTTGTAGAGCCTAATGTGCGATGTCCGTTAAGTCCGGTATATCTTAAGTCTTGATGCTTTCGGGAATTGCAAGCTTTATCCCCGGCACTTTTCCTTAGTCCAGTCGTAGCTACATAATATAAAGTTATGTACTAAATTAGGCTTAAAAGTATGCAATTGGCAACGCAGATGTTGAACTATTCTCGGCGCCTAGAGCCACAATGGAGAATTATATTCGTGACACTGTTTTTGGTGACACGGTTCGCTTGCTCTCCAGCAACAGACTCCTGAAGTTCCCAGACGAACGAGACCCAGCGTCTTGGAAACAATATATCCAAGAGGATCCAATAGTACCTACATTAACTTTGAAAGAAGGTGCTAAATTTTTTAATTATATTAACGATCAAACGAACAGTGCCACCAAAGAGACAGAAAATGTCCTGGAATCACCACCCCCTGGCCGTTCATCAGAGCACGTGTTGTCTGGCAAAGAAGCCGTGGACTTGAACCATACAAAGCATTGCACGACTCGACATTTTGTTCTCGTTGACTGGTACGGGCCCAGAGATCCAGAGGTAATCACCTTTAGCTCTCTGCTTAAATCGACGAATGCTGATATTAGCGGCAGAATCCTCAAAATTGGTCGCCACGCCGCAAGCTGCTCATAACAACTCAGATATGTATTCTCAATTTTGGGATATATATAGGCAGCTCTATCTACACGCCAGGTGAACAAAGTGTCATGGAAGAGTTCCACGTTAGCGAAATTATAGCTACACTTGGCCTATCATTTTTCGTCCTGTAAGCACCACACACACTCTCTTTTGTCAAGCTAACATGTAATTTAATTATCTCTAAAGTGGCTATGGCCTCGGTCCAATGCTCTTCTCGCCCATGTCCGAAATGCCCACTATCGGCCGCAGCAGGATCTATTTCTGGACGCTCTTCGTGTTTGTATTGTACTGTTGCAGCTCCCAACCGGCTACGCGACCAACATGCCCATGCTGCTTGTATTCCGCTTCCTCACCGGTTTCTTTGGCGGGCCCGTCCTCGCCACGGGCGGTGCCACCATATTAGATATCTATCCGCCGGCCGAAGTTCCATACTGGATCGGCATCTTTGGCGCCGCCGGCGTGCTCGGCCCCGTGCTGGGTCCACTCGTGGGTGGGTTTGTGGCACAGGCGAAGGGCTGGCGGTGGACGATCTGGGAGCTCACGTGGCTTTGTACAGGCGTGCTTGGCGTGCTGTTCATGCTGATGCCAGAGACTAGTTCGTCCAATGTTCTTTACAAGAGGGCTTGCCGACTGAGGAGGGCGACGGGGGACTCGCGCTTCCGTAGCCAAGCTGAAGTCGACTCTGCGCATGTAAAAACGAGAGATCATCTCATTGTCCTTGGCAGGGCCTTCACCATGACATTCACAGAGCCGGTGGTCTTCTTCGTGGATCTGTACTGCGCCCTCCTGTACGGAATTCTTTACATTTGGTTCGAGTCATTCCCCATCGTCTTTGGAGACATCTACGGATTCAACACCGGCGAACAGGGACTGGCTTTCCTGGGAATCTTCGTCGGTGGACTCATCACCTTGCCCTGCTACCTACTCTGGATCTGCAAGGTAGCCATTCCGCTCTTCGCCCATCCGCCTGTCAAGCCTGAGATTATCCTCCCGCCGACTTTCTTTGGAGCCGTTACTCTGCCCATATGCTTATTCTGGTATGCTTGGACAGCGCGTTCGGATATACCCTGGATAGTTCCACTAGTAGGCTCCGGTTCTTTTACCATCAGCATCATCACCTTATTCATGCCAGTATTGAGCTACCTGGGCATGGCGTATCCGCAGTACGCCGCGTCAGTCCTTGCGGGCAATGCTCTCTTCAGAGCCTCGTGTGGCGTTGTGTTTCCACTATTTGTGAGTTCATGAATGAGGAACCATCTTACGAAGTAACTTCCGAGGATTATACCGCTAACTACCTATCTCACCAGGCACGGGCGCTGTTCCGCAACCTTGGCATCGGCCCTGGCAACTCTTTGCTTGGTGGGCTCTCCATTCTATTCATACCGATACCGTTTATACTTTTCTACGTGAGTCCCTTCATCGTACCCAGCTTCGCGTATGTTGTCGAGCTGACTATATGTAGTTCGGTGAAAGAGTCCGACATCGAAGTAGCGCAGCGACTCACGAAATTTGAGGCTCTTGTTGTTACTCTACAAACACAGGCGTTCATCATCCAGCTTGTCAATAGGCTCTCTTCAATGAACAGCATTGCTTCTTTTAACATTACCGACCATATGTGTCTGGTTATCTAAATACACCAATTTTATCTGCACAGTTGGTCGGCTGGAGCTAGATCAATAAAATCTTAGCTACCTCCACGTGGTCTTGTTCCTCCAAGACCGTCCAATTTTTGTACTGTAGTAGCTATCCAATAACTACTGCAGGGTATAGAGAGTGGTGTCTGAGAGTTGTGTCTTCACAAGCTGGGTGCTTGCTTTGTTGACCTTATTCACCTTATTCAGTGAGCAGGATCCAAGCCTACAATAGATTATCATCCAAGGATGGATCCTCACACAGAGATTTATACTACTACGGCTTTTTGCAAAGAAATGTGACCTATCCATTGACTTCAGTCTTTAGCGACGTCAGAGGAGGCAATTAAACAAACGCTCGGCTTATCTAATAACGAATCAGAAAGCCAATTACAAACATCGCGGGAGTGGCGCACCTTGAACATTTATTAATAGATGCGCGTATCAGGTAGAGGAGTCATTTCGCACCAAGAACGAAAATTTAAGTTTAGTATGACCTTCATGTGGCTAAGCTAGACTAAAGTGTGTTCATTTGGTTAATGCGGTGATAATTCTACGCCAAATAGCAGTAGTTTCTTTCTGTTATTTACATACTCAAGTTTAGACTAAATTTTCTTTTCAGAAATAAAAACGAGCTCCTCCTCCACAGCATTTTCGAACGTGTCTATCGCTCTCAAATATCTGCAGTATCAATCTCAGACTGCCCATACAACTATATTGTATTTTAAACCGCTACATTCAATATACCAGCGCACTTCAGCCATGCAAGCCGACGTTAGAGAACTCACTGTTGCACAATCACAAACGCAGCTCGAACAAATAGGCCAAGGCCGTTGCGGGACAGTTTGGGCAGTTCGTTGTTCAAAGTGCGACGGACATAACCATCTGGCTATGAAACGCGAAGACGGCAATACTGGAAGGTCAATTTCGCATGAATACCAAATTCATCAAAAATTACTCAGCGCATCTCCGACATCTCTTATTTCATCGTTCGCCATCCCTCGATCCTTCGGATTTCTAAACTCCCAAGACCGCACGGCTTGGTCCAGCATTTTATCAAGACTACCTGAGAATTACACGACTTGCAATGCCATTGTTAGTGAGAAGATTATAGCAGTTCAGGCCTCCACTCGGAGACTTCTAATACAGAAATTTCGGCCAGATGTAGATGAAGAGGACATCATGAACAGTCCGAGCAACGAGCATTGCCTTATTCGACCGTATCTTGGCCGCCGAAGATATCGTCGTAGCGAGGCTGAACCAAGCACAGCAGAGTCAAGGAAGCGCTTGCGGGCATTCAGTTTACGGAATTTTCCCACTTCATTTAGACCAGATGGAACAACTGGGAATTGATCCTAGCGATTATGCGATGGCTATGGCAGATGCTCTTGCTTTCTTGCACTGGGTCGCAAAAGTAGATGGCAATGATGTTGAATTTGTGCTTGCTCAGCCACGAAACCAATCCGATACTTCCTTATCTCAGATGCAATCCGAGGGCAAGTGGTTTAGCAATATCAACATATTAGGTCCACATACAATGTGGGTTTTAGACTTTGACTTATGCAGGGTCTTGACTCTCGATGAAAGCGGCATTGAGCAAGCCAGTAACGCTTTTTGGGGCAACGATCCATTTTATCCGCGGCCTGGTAGTTTAAATACAGCGAATCAGAAACTATGGAGCCTTTTTGAAGACCGATTTTTGGAATCTAGCGCCACAGTTATGACAACGGAATCAGATCAAGTCAAGCGACTTCCTAAACTGCTCATCGAGAAGATCAAACAAGCAAAAGCCTTTTACTTCAGGCGGTGAGATTGGAGATTGTTAGATCAAAACTAATTGGTAAAGGATTTAAGCATATGTCAATCACTCAAACTAATTATCCATAAATTAAAAACTATTACAACAGCATCCAAGCTATCACTGAGCTCAATGGTAACAACGCACTGGTTTCAATCCCGTACATCAAACTTCCTCTGATCTGGTTTCAAGTAAATTATTTTACCAGTTAACCTAGACTTGCGTTCTAGGTCTATGCCCAGCGCGCTCAATTCTCTCACTCATAATCGCCTTCTGAATACTCATACCATCCATTCTGTAAAGTCCCTCGCACTAACTTCGCTTCTGGTCCCCTGGCTTCGCACTCGATGACCATCAAAGTGAATTCCTTGATAGTCAATCCATCCTTCGATGCGACCATCGCCAAGAAATCTTATCCAGCCTTCAGTATTCTCGTCATCGTAAGATCTTGGTCCCTCGGTTTCGCGACCACGCCAGTGAAACGGCACCATGTCGAAGGAAGAGCTGCGGGGCCATTCTTCAAAATATATCATCCCTTTAATGACTCCCAAGTCAAATTCCCCCCATAAACTAGAATCGACCAGAGAAAGCACAAGGCTGAGTTGTGAGCCATATCGAGGCCATTTAGATTCGATAAAAGGGCAGCCGATATCGTATCGGCCGTTCAGAGAACCAAGAGGTGCGAGACTCGCCGCTTCAACCGAATGGCGATTCTCCTCGTGGTAGCCTCCATATGGTAGGGGTGGCTCATCGAAAAGATTCGCGAATTCATCATGCCCACCACCTTGAAGTTGCGAGGTTTGGGTACGGCCCCACAAAGTAAACGGACGACTACGTCTAGCCGTTTGTATGATTCGGGGAACAGGAGCTGGCGAAGCACGTGAGGCGGCGGATTCTTGGCGGCTTGGTACTCGTGAGCTGCCACCACGGCGCGCAGTCTGCTTCACTGCATATTGAGGTGCTGGAGAAGAGCTATTTTCTGATGATGATGATATGTTGGCCCTCTTCGCCGCATTCGTCTCAGGTGTAGGTTTAGAAGCAGTACCCCCTGGTACATTTGTATTAATCGCTACGTTGGTGGTAACATCAGGTTTTCCTTTTCCTGTGGTGGACTTTTGTGAAGACTCTGCCTGTGTTATTACTGCGGGCTCTAAGGATTTTGCTGCTTTCTTGTCCTCCTTGTATCGTTTTGTCCATTCTTTCTTCAGCCGCTTCTCCAAATCTGTGATAGATGAGGGCACAGACAGAGCCCCTCCTCGAACGGCATCAAATAGTCGCATGCGCGCTACCGATTTTACCCTGGAAGGCTTAAGCCCATAGTGGATGAGTTGCGCCTCAAATCAGTGAGCGGTGTAGTCTTTGTCGCTGCCAGACGAGAAATGGGCTCTCAGCTCCTCTTGAGTCGCTCGTCGATGCTGATTATGATTAGATGCCTCTGCGAAGAAGACGCCGTGAGCAAATGCAAATTGTCCTTCCGATACAAGAGTGGTTGTTTGCGACATTCTGTTCAATAGAAGCAGAGGTCTTGTTTTCTCCGTAGCGATGTCTCAACACGATGATAAACTCTCATAACTTCCAGAACTTGGAGTTTTGAAACTTGAGGGAATTGTGACGTGCTGTTACTGCCCAATTGAGGCTATAAGCGAAGAATCTATGTAATTGGTTTCGCCAGCTGATATCTTGAAATCTTATCAACGCCTGGGAGGTCTCCCCAGTAGCTCTCTCATATCCTTGACCTTTGGTATAGTATATTTACCAGTCTTCATATTATGTTCTCTCAACTCGAAGTCAAGAATTAGATACCAGTTAGCCAGCCCCACCTGAGTTGACTAGGGTAGTATTAGTGGTTCGCTGTAGTGCTTCGCCTGTATGATTTCACGCAATTGAACCAATACCTACTCTTCTTCATAGCTTGAAAGCCTACACAAGATAAAGTAGGTTCTCTCGCCTTTTTCTTTCCTAAATTTTTCTGCAAAAGCTTATATCTCAAGGTTATCGGGTTATTTGTGTTTTATCTATTTCGGCTATACTCTGCAACTTACATTGTACAGCTTGCTTTCCGTCGGGGTAGGTAAGAACTGAAAGACAAAAAAAAATTTACGGATGGAATGGCAAAGTAGTGAGTTCTGTCCAAATTCTATGTCTCTCATAATATTACATGCTACCATACAATTCTGTATCCCGTAGTCCGCAGCTTGTTACAGCTTCTCGGCCGAAAGTGAACAAACATTATTAGACCCTAAAGTTGTCAGCTTTAATGCTGGCAAGGTTTGTCAGATCTTAAAACTAGAGTTTTCGCGACGCACATGCCAATTTGTTTCGATACACTCGAAAAATGGGCGATGGATTGGACCAAGGCAGCAGTGGGACATCAAATCGCTTAAAAGGGGAGATTCCGGAGTCCCCTGTGTGCTAAAATCTCACTCAACTCTTGACTTTCAGATCAGCGACTTGTTTATAACACGCATACGGCCCTTCTACTAGTATTAGAAAATTATAGGCAGGTCGTATTCATCCTTGCATTCCAATAGTATTATGGGCTGACCCTCCTTGTGAAGGCGTCCAATGGCGTTACCGACCAGTTTTGTATTCCGTATGCACGGAATATTTCCAACTGCCCTTCTACGATTTAATTTTTTTGTCAATGCGCCGATAGACTTAAAAGGAAGGTGATGAAAATTTAGAAATAGTGACAAACAGAAATCAGGGACGGAATTTGGCCAAGGTCATCGAGCGCTGCGTAGATGTTACTCTCAACTCCGACCTACTCTGTATATAAGATGTCCTTACCTTGCCCCTAGAGCCCCTGAGAGCGTTAAGCCATTATACCTCCACGCAAATCTCAACACTCGGAAGTACAACGCGCTTCCAATTAGTCATAATGGTGTTGTCCTACCGTGTCTTCTCTACCATCACCAAACTCGGCTTGGTAGCCGGCTCAGCTTACGCTGAGAAGGAGTACATATGGCCCAATGTCAAAACCGACTTACTCGAGAGCATGCTCTATGAGCAGCAGGGCTTTGGATCCGGCAACTCACCAGCGACCTTTATAGTTCCCTGCGAGAAAGTCGATTTTGGCACTGGGCGTAACGGGGCTGCAGAGTGGTTGCGGACGGCATACCATGATATGGCGACGGCGAATGTGGTGGCCGGCACAGGCGGTATTGACGCGTCGATTGGATTTGAAGTGAACCGCGACGAAAATCCCGGTATTGGATTCAATGAGACGTTGATGAACCTAGCAGCTTTTTTGACACCGCGTTCGTCTATGGCGGACTTAATCGCTTTGGGGGCGTTGTTTGCTGCGAATGGTTGTTCAAATGGAAGCGTTGAGATTCCCTACCGAGCCGGCAGAGTTGATGCTACAGGACCAGGTCCATCAGGTGTACCCACTCCAGATCAGCCTTTAGATGAACACATAACCAGTTTCCAGAAACAAGGATTCGCCCCCCAAGAAATGATTGGGTTGGTGGCTTGTGGCCATACCCTAGGAGGCGTTCATGGCGATGATTTTCCGCAGATTGTGCCAGTTGTAAACGACCCGGTATGCTGTTCGCTACCTAGCTTATGCCGGTGTTACATACATTGATGGCTGTCTATGTAACCGCTTTGGATAGGCTAACCATTATGTGCAGGCAACGGATCAAAACACACAGACTTTCGACACAACCAACTCCGGGTTCACTGCTTTCGATAACACCGTGTAAGATACTCGAATTGGTTTGGAGGGATCTTCAACTAACTTGAGGCAAGCGCTGTTCAATTTGTGAACAATGTTACGCAGAACCCACTTGCATTTGGCCACAATGAGACTACCAATTCTGATGCGAGAATCTTTGGTTCAGATGGAGGGGAAGTAATTGGGCAAATGGCATCTTCACCCTCTTACTTTTACCAGACTTGCCAAACTCTACTCGAACGAATGATCAACACAGTACCCAAAGGCGTAACTCTTACAGATCCAATCCAACCCATTACCATCAAGCCTTCCAAGCTATTTGCCACAATTAACTCGAACGGAACAATGACTATGGCTGGTTCTATTAGGGTATGCTACTTCCTTTGCTGAATATATGCATAGAAGACGGTCCACTAATGGAGGGCAATCACAGGTTATTGGTTCTGTAGCCGCCAACCCGAATCGGACAATCAGGCTTCACTTCCATCCCCGTTCTGGAGAGAGCTGCACAAATACGAACTCTTGCATTATTAGCAGCAATATACCAGCATTCTCTTCTGTTCACGTCATGTATGGAAACCCTCCGCTGACTTTCTGGGTTTATCCGTTTTCGACGGTGATACCCATTACACAAGGTGTTTCCGGATTTGACGTGGAGGTTGTCGACAACATCAATGGAGTCACCAACAGCACTCTGTATACAAACGGCGGATATGGATTCCCGTTCGATGACACGATTGTCACTCAGCCAAAACTCTCGTGCTCTGAAGTGTCATTTACCGGACTAATGAACCTGACCGTTGCGGTAAGCATGCCCTATTCACATTCGGCAGTTTCCCATCAAATCTAACAGCAATGATATAGATTCGCGACGACTCAAAACTTAACTCATTGAAAGCGATCGTACACGTGCCAGAACCCCTCTTGTCTACAACGCCAGCCGTTGGTTCGATACCCCTCGACTTTGCTGAAGTTGGCGCCATCGCAGGATCAGGATACACCCTCTACAATGCCTCTATTGCTACGGGAGTCATTCCTTTCGCCCCTCCCAACAATTTCGCAGGAACTTATATGCGAACATATGACCTGGTTGCTTCCAATGGCACACATACTGTGGAAAGGGAGTTCAACTTGATGGATGGACTCAACGCCTGCCCTGATCCTAGTTTCTAAAGGGTATAGGCGTTTGTTCGTGTAAATATTTATGCATATACGTATATATTACTGTCCAGGATCTTACAAGTATCATGGCACACACATACACACACTATCAATATGTCAATAAAATTGGCCTTTCGTTAGGGTTGATGCTACCTAGTACCTAATCTAGTATACAAAACTCTTCAATCATTTTCTCCGCATGCTGGAATCTTAAGATTCTCAGTGATACAGGTGGCTTTCAGCTTTCTCACAGAATTCACAGTTGTGCCAGCTTTTTCTCCTATTATAATGCCAAAAGTCGTGACCGGACGCGACGCCGGCAAATATGAAATTGAGTTGATCAAAAAAACTCAAGTGCTGAGCCATTTTAGGTACGCGCATACTCGCTCCTCGATCCTTCATCAACATCAACAAATATTGGGTCGTTCCCGTAGAATGTCATACTTTTTCCTGCTTTGTATGAGTGTGGTCGCCCTCATTGCCGTCTCGTCAATAAGCCAAACTGAGTCTTGTGAGTATACCGAGTCTCCCTCGTCCATGAACTAAGAGTACGGATGAAGAGGCCTCAAGGGATTTCCTCTTCAATGAAGCTGTATAAATCACCAGGGTAATTAGCAATCACAAAGATGCCGTTCAGCTCGAATAATATTCGAACGCCAAGTTCAGCACACAACGCAGCCCCGCATCCCGATTGACTATACAAATATCATCCATGAGATAGAGATGTTTCCTGTAACATCCAATGGTATTTGGGTTGAACGGCTGTAAACATGCTAGGTCTCGATTTGGATGAATAGTACCTTTTCTTCTTCATTTCTTCGCTGCGTGGGAAAATAACATACAAACCCTGTGCAAAACCTGTGCCATCTGAAATGCATCGCAAGACTTGACCGACAAGATATGGCGGGCACTTACACACGCCTCTGCATTGGTTCCCGTCATACATTGCAGTTCTCATCCCAGGAAACACCATGCAGATTGTTGCAGAGACCAAATGTGCTACCCGCGATATCTCGTCTTGTAGGATCGAGAGGTGGCTCAGCATTATTGGTCATCTCGCTGTGGTGTTTTCTCACTTTGTGAATCTGGTGAATCCGAGGAGCTTTGACATTTGACGATCGTTAAAATTATTATATCGCAGACTACCCGAGTCCTGCTCACTCATTTACAGCTCTCATTCAACCATTATATATGCTTCCTAAGCCTCCTTCTTCAACGCCTCAATACCCTCCGTCGGCCTCGGCCCTCCACGACTCCTCCTCTCTTCCTCCGCGCCACTCGCCTTCCACGCGCTCAAGAGCAGATTGACAATGTGATCCACGCCCACATCCTTCTTCACCTGCGCGAAAACCGTGGGTCCTCCTTCTCGCATCTTCCTCGCATCTCGCTCCATGACGCCCAAGTCAGCGCCCACGGCCTCCGCCAAATCTGTCTTGTTCACCACCAGCAAGTCACTCTGCGTAATTCCGGGACCCCCTTTCCGCGGAATCTTGTCGCCACCGCTGACGTCGATAACATAGATGATAAAGTCGGCAAGCTCGCGGCTGTAGTTGGCAGCCAGGTTGTCGCCTCCAGATTCAATGAGCAATAGGTCAGAATCGAACTCGGCATGGAGATCCTCCAGGGCGGCCAGGTTGGCAGAGATGTCCTCGCGGACAGCGGCGTGAGGGCAGCCACCGGTTTCGATGGCACGGATGCGCTGCGGAGGGAGGGCAGCGTGGCGGGTGAGAAACTCGGCATCTTCCTTGGTGAAGATGTCATTTGTGACGGCGGCGAGCGAGTATTTCTCCCTGAGGGCGAGACAGAGAGCCAGCATCAGAGCTGTCTTGCCTGAGCCAACGGGACTGTAAATGCAGCAGGTTAGTGTCTACTAGAAACTTAACACAGCGAAAAGGAGAGGGATTTGTGATGAAAGTGGCAATTGTGGCTTACCCGCCAATTCCAATCGTGAATGCACGATCAGACCAGTTGCGACCTTCCATGATAGGCATCTCTCGTCCAACATAGCTGCCGGGCCCATCGAGGATTTCATGAGAGTGGCCGTGCTCTTGAGCTGAGAAGCCGTTGTGAGAGTGCGAGGCGCCATCGTGAGAGTGAGAGTGCGACATGTTGAGTTTCACTCTAACTTGATAAAATAGATACAAAAGCAGCGAGTAAAAGAATGGGTACAATAAATTTGATTTAGAGAGAACGAAAGCTGAGACAACGTCAACGTCAACGTCACTAGCGAGAGCTTAGACACGGGAGGCGGGGGAGGGGTTTAGATCATTGATAGAAGCAGAAGTGTGGGTGGAGCCGAGAGCTTGAATGTGTGTTGAGAATTAAATTAATAAATGAACTTTTGCTCTCTTATCTCTTGTCGGCGATACGAAAAGTCATGGTCCATGCCGCGCTTTATGGAGATTGCACCTAAGCCTAATGGGTGGGTATAATGAGAGACACGATACACGGTGGAAGACGTAAGGCGTAGCTAGTTGATGGGTCAATTGTCTTCATTTGCTCCGTCATAATGTACAGCTCGTACACAAGTCTATATAATTACACATGCCAGGCCAACCTCCTACTCGCCTGGCTGGGATTTTTTCGCTCTATCCTCCACTTTTTGCTCCTCTCCATTGCTCATCTACTGCGGACCAGCAGTCGGTGATGGCGCATTGGTATCATCCTGTGGAGGAACTGGTGCTGTTGATACCTCAGACACACCAGCATTTTCCAAAGACGCCGACTTCTTCTGAGCCATAAACTCGCCAATCTTAGCCAACATCTCTTCTGACAGCTCTGGCTCTCCACGCTCTGCGCGAGCTTCCCGGTGCTTTTCGTGGAACTCATCCAATGGTGTCTGCATAGCCTTGATGGTCTCCTGTTGCCCCTTCTTCAAAGCCTCTTCCACCTCCTTCTTCTCGATGTACCACGCCTCGTGTCTTGTTCTAAACCTTGAAAACTTGTTCCTCAGCTCGTCCACAACCTGTTCCGGCATCGGCGGTGACAAGAGACCGTAGTAGAATGATCTATCCTCAACCTGCTCGCGGACAGTGTCTGCGGCCATGGTTTCGAATTCTGCAACTTCAACCGCTGGCCAAGGTATCACGAGGTTGAGTCCGGGGACCAGTCGATCCCACTTTTTGCCGTAATTCCAGCGGTCGAGGGACATGTTGGAGGACTGCATGTTTGGAGGCACTGCCTTGAGCTGATTTATAACGACGTCTCTGGTGACTCCTGTGTCGGGGTTCGTCATCGGGTACACGAGGCGGATGGATGCGACGGATATGGGCATTGGCTGTGGTCGACTGGGGTTGCCAAACATGCCTTGAACAACAGCCTATGCACAACCGGACAATTAGCATGAATATACCAGCAATTTGAGAGAATTCTTCCAGCAAGAAACATACCTGATGGCGGTGCTCCAGAGTGACGGTTCCAACTTGTGGCTGGACGGACTTGATGCGATCGATCTTGCCCTTGTCCGGACCATCATGAATAACCACTCGATCGCCAGGTGCAAGATTCAGCTGCTTCACGCCTCCGGCCCAAGCACAGCGCTGCTCAATCACTTTTGGGTTCGGTTGGTGCAGTCCATAATTTGACCAGTCCTGTCGCACATTCTCCTTGAAGGCGCCGTAGTCGTTGAACCCCAGATCTCGCTTGGGGGCCAAGGGTCCCAGTTCCCAATCTTCTTTCCGGGCTGTCCTTGCGTCCTTGAGATTTTGTCGAACTTCTTCCACTGCGGATCGTAGCGCAATACGACTTCGAAGCTTGCCGTCGACATTTTCCTGATCCATCTGCTGTCTCGCGCGGCGGGACGCCTGACGCTGCGCCTGGGCCGCTCGCTTCGCTAGTTTCTGCATGATTGTGTAAGAGAACCAATATAATATCTATGATTCTGGATTGTAACCCATTGATTGCAATGGACGCCGCCCGCACCACCAGAAATCGATCGTGATATATCGACTGATGGCCTTTTGCGGGACGACTTTCAATGGGCTCGGAAAATCTTCGATCCAGCATGAGCTTAGCGCGGGACACATTCAGTTCAGTGCGGTACTGATAAGCTGATAGGGCCAAGTCAGCCTTTCATTATGGCGAGGTGTACTCCGTAAGAATAGGTGATGCATACTGTGCGCTACGAGAGCAGTTTAGTGAAGGCCTCGGCTGTTGCCTAGCCGTCTGACATATGCAAAACACAGTGCACGTATGCGGAATGGGTGCTTGTTAGTACGGGGTACCTGTACTTGTTCTTGGCAGCACGCTAATGAGGGCGAAGACATTGTGATGCTACAAGCGGCGTCGCGGAGCCTTGGAGAGATTACGGTAAAATAAAGGGGAGGGGAGAAGGGAAAAGGGAAAAGGGCAAAAAAAAAGGAAAAAGAAGACAGACATAAAAATAGGAGAGCATGTTTGATGTGTCATGGCAAGGAGTCGATACAAGGCCCTATGATCTGTAGTAACACAAGGCTAGGTACTTGGACCGGACCGGAGAGTACGAGTGCTCCGATGCTTCTCGGGCTGCATCTCAGCTTCAGCTCCAGCTCCAATCCCGGCTCCAGAGGCCAAATGAAATGGTATTTAGCACTAATGTACAGAGCACTGTTGATGGCTTCTGCACATCTAAACCAATGGCTTCAATCTGCAGAGGACGGAGCAGCTCCGTAGCATGGAACCCTCGGAACCGGTGAATGAGTGAGCAGCCAAAGGCCAAACAAGGAAATGCGTCGCCTGGTGTGTGAGCATGTCGATCATGTGATCCCTTAATTTGAGGTCTGATGCATCAGTTTAATTCACTGGCGCTACTGCTTGCACTACTGCTTTCGTACAGCTCGCAGCTTGTACTAATTTATGACAGCTTTTCTGGGCTGCGTGCTGTGGCCCAAGTCCTAGATGCGTAGGACTTTGCCACCAGGAGTTGCAGGGCCGGTCATGTCAGGAGGCACACAAGCCGTGTCACCCTGCCTAGCCTTCGGGAAGCGGTCTGACTGACCTGGGGAAACAAGAAAAAATAGAGACGGAGAGACAAGTCTTGGTAAGGTGAGATTTTGTTGACAGAGACAAGACTTGGGGCTGGTGGCACGGAATACGAAGTGCTGGCACACACGCATATCTGATACAGCGCACTTGATATTAAGGTAGCACAGGCTTGAACAGCACTTATCGTCAGTCATCCCCAATCAACAATAAATTGCATAGGTGGGTTACGACCACTGCTAAGATAAGGTACAACATCCTTGATTCGAGATCAAATGGAATTTGCACAATTGCAGCTACATAACGGAGTATTACAGCAGCCTCACGGTCCTTGCGGAAGAGGTCCTACTAATATGTAGAGGTAAGGTAGGCCTGCCTTCTAGTGCTCCGTACAAGTAGTACTTATGTACCTGTAGAGGCGACAGCCGGGTCATTGCTCACGCTGCACTGCACGCATCCAGTACCAAATAGGTGCACACTCGTTGCTTCTGCAGATACGAAGCAGACCGCCAGATGATTCACAGACATGATCAAATTAAAAGTGGTCTTCTCAGCCTCTTCCATCATAACCGTGCTTGTACCTTGAGCTTGGTGCTCGTAGTACTCAGTACCAGCGAAAACACAGCTCTGGTGCTAGGACAGGGTACCTTATTTCGTAACCTGCCGCCGTGAATGATTCTAAGCCGCCCCGTACTTGTACTCGCGGCGGCCGTGCAGCTCCGTGGTGTACGCAACGTGCTCTGCCACGCAGCCAAGGTACAAGTACTTGTCTCAGTTTAGCGGTGGAGTTCCATCTTATAAAGGATCAAGTACAGCTATTAGGCGCTCGCAAGTGCTGCGCCGTACGGAGCTCCGAGTAGCGTGTACCTGGCTCTAGCGCTGCTGCTCTGCCTCGTCACATGTATCTGTCCTTATCTCCCAGCGGCGTCTCAGCCACCTCCCGCTGCCGCTTCCAGGCGGCGACGCGTCCTGGCCAGCATCCCTCGAGCCTCTCTGTCTGCAACCTCGCTCTGGCTGTATGCCGTGCCGCGCCGTTGCCGTAGTAGCGGTCAGATAACGGAAGAATTGGCTCTAGAATAGCGCCCAGAGCTCACTCAGCGGCTAATAGAGACCCGGCCAGCAGCTGCAACCGCTAAAAACACGGATGCTGGGTGCTGAGCGCTGTGCTGAGCTGGGCAGGTTAGAGGTTAGTACTGAATGGATGCTTACCTTATACTTGCCCTGCGTACTTCGTACCGAGTACTGTACATTCTGGTGCTCAGCTTTGCGGTGGCTGGAGCACAGAGCACAGCACGCAAAGGCCGGGTCTCCCCCAAGCCACCCCTCCTTTCTGCCACCTGTAACAGGCAATCAAGCCATGGAGCCATTGGCGAGTCCCCAGAAATTGTTGGCTGCCTCAGGACGCGCTAGCCAAGGTACGCAGTACAAGCACAAGTACAAGTACAAGCAGCGCTGCGAGCCGTCGCCTAGACACCGTTCCTAAGAGAAGAGGAAAATGTCCATCATCTGAATGCATGTTCCTCTGCAGCTAAGCTCTGCCTAAAAGATACCTCAGCGATACCTAGCAGTCCTAATCTATCTATTTTCTTATTTTATTTTATTTTTTCTCTTTTTTTTTGTCAGCTTTGGCCTCCTCCAAGTAGTATCAAGTCCTCCAGGACCAGAGTCGTCCACGCCAGAGCCACCAGCCCCCAAAATAAAAACAGCCAAGCAGGCTCTCTTGCTTTTCTGCTTCTCTCGCCCCCTCTCCACCCAAAGTCACCCGGTAGCCCCAAGTACCCAGTACTTGGTGCCTGCAAAAGCCAAAAAAAGCCCAGCCTAGCCAGGCCAGACCAAGACCAGCTCTCTCTCTTCCGTCACAATCCCCCTTCTGACGTCCATCTCTCTTCCTTTCATTCCATCCCAACCGCCATCCACCAACGCCTGAGACGCTCTGCCTTCATCTTTGCCAGCCGACGCTTCTAATCCATCTCTCCGCAAACTTCACAGACGCCATGGCTGAGATCCGCCGAAAGCTCGTCATCGTTGGCGACGGTGCCTGCGGTAAAACCTGTTTGTTGATGTGAGTGCTGATGCCCATCATTTTCTGCGGCACGCTCCTCGAGTGGCCGCCCATCGCCTTCAGCTTCACGTCCGAAGCAACGCATCACCATCTGGTCGGAGCAAAGAGTCGAGCTAATCCGTTTGCTGTGCAGTGTCTTCTCCAAGGGCGCTTTCCCTGAGGTACGCATTGAAACGCAGCCATCTGCATTCTCCCCTATTTTGCCCTCCGCCGCGTTTTCATTAGCCGCCGCCTTTTTATTTTCCCGCCCCAAGAATCACAACAACAACATCACCATTGGGGGATGAGTCGCCGGTGCGAGGCCCTTCGGGCGCCATCATCCATCAGCATCTTGATGGTAGTTTGCCGCAAATTCAAGATTGAGTGCTGCATGGTGTTGGCATCGGCTCCCCGATCGCGGCAAGAATTTCTTGACGTGTCAAATATGGCTAATGGGCTCCTTATCTGCCCTTAGCCCATCAATATCCTTATCCCATCGGATTGCCTATCATCATCCAAACCTGCCACCCATCATCGATCTCTCCCTTGCAGAAGAAAGGAGAAGGGTGGAAAAAGAACATCAACATCATTGCGTGCTGCCTCATAATCAACACAATGCTGACTTAGTATATTTTATAGGTCTATGTCCCCACTGTTTTCGAGAACTACGTCGCCGACGTCCAGGTTGACAACAAGCACGTCGAGCTGGCCTTGTGGGATACGGCTGGCCAGGAAGATTATGACCGTCTCCGACCCCTCTCCTACCCCGACTCTCACGTCATCCTGATCTGCTTCGCTATTGATTCCCCTGACTCTCTGGACAATGTGCTTGAGAAGGTACGTCATCTCCTTTGCATTTATCTGCCTCTGAAAATGAAAGAAATTCTAACGCGTTTTTACCTCGGATAGTGGATCTCCGAAGTCGTGCACTTCTGCTCAGGCCTTCCCATCATCCTGGTCGGCTGCAAGAACGATCTGCGAGACGACCCCAACACCATCGAGGCCTTGAGGGCAACCAACCAGAAGCCGGTTTCCTCTCAGGACGTGAGTCTTTGTCTTCTGAACCGCCCTTGATCACTACTGATATACTGACGATTGTATCTCTATCCAGGCTGAGGCTGTTGCCAAGAAGATCGGTGCGTACAAGTACTTGGAGTGTTCTGCTCGAACCGGCACTGGTGTTCGCGAAGTCTTTGAGCATGCCACTCGCGCTGCTCTCATGTCGCGCACCAGCCGCAAGAGCAGCCACAAGAAGTGCCTTGTTCTGTAAACGTGTTTTATCCTTGTGCCCATCTATCCAGGACGCAATCCGCTTCCATTCTCGGCTCGATTCCCCCTTTTGTTTGTAATTCGATGCGTTTCTTGCTCTTCTTTCACAAGCCAGCTGAAACAAACAATACACGGCTGGTTGGGTGAATAAGGGATGGGTTTCGGCCTTAATGGTCTACCGGCTGTTTACGGACATGGGTTTTTTTCGGGGATTTGGAATTTGATTGTCTCGTTTTGCGTGTCTTGCTTCGTCGGCGGACACGGCGAGAAAGGGTTATTTGGTTGCGTGCATGGTTCTGCAGTCCCATCACCGTCATGGAGTAAGGATTCTCTAGGGAAAGAGAGATGATTTGCGAAAGAAGGTAAACCAGATGTTTCCCCCCTTATGCCTCTGTCATAATGTCCGGCGGGCAAGCCGGTCTTGCTTTACTGTATCTTCCCAGTGGTGCGAAACGGGGTCGACGGGCCTAATGTTGGAGCTGGCTTTCTTTTTTCTTAGCTACGAGCGGTTGATGGTTGATTCGGCAGCGTACAGATGGAATAGAAGGGCATGCAGTTTGTCTAGTTTATTGGGAGGAGAGAGGATAGGGGAGAGAGTGATAGGGAGGAGAAGATGTAAGTAGGTAGTCGTGGATTTGTCGCACTTTTTGGAAGTTGCCGGGACTCGCGAGCGGTCTCCACAACAGGTCATCATACATTTGTTTCGTTTTTTTTCTTTTCTACTTCTTCAGTCTGAAGGCACGAGGATCTCTGCACTGTGTTTTTTGTTCTTGTATTGTGTTTTGTCTCTTTTCTATTTTCTATTTTTTTCTTTTTTTTAATTTGGCTTGGTTGTAATATCGCTTTGTCGTTTACACAGAAGATGTTAGATTGCGGGTAACCATCTTGATCCTTCGAGGCTGTGAACCTGTCCAAGTATTAACAATGATATACGGCGAAGACGGGCTACTCTCCATACAGGGCACGCCTAGCTTTGTCACTGGTGATTATTGATGAGCTTTGCCAATCCATCTGATTTACTCCTCTTGTAATACATAGGCCTACTATGCCAATCTCGACATCTTCCATTCCATAATAGCGAGTAACTAACTACCCTAACTGCCTATAACTGGTACCTAACTTATTTATAACATACATGAAATGCTCTCTCCTGTCAACGCCTTGCCTTGATGCACGTTTGTCGTGGTTATGTGTCATTATCTCATCCATCTATTGATCCGTTCATCCATCCCTCCATCTGCCTTATCCGGTCATCTACTCATTTATCCGACATCTGCCCATCTCGCTTCTACCCATTTATACATCCAGCCTCATACTGTCTCGTCATACTGTCGTGATTAAACAAGGCGTCGACGTGGGAGGTTTGGTAAAGCTTAGACGGGGCAAGTCTATACATGTTGAAAGAAAAATAATCAGTCAGTTGAATGTGTCCTCCACGTTGACTCTTCACAAAGGGAGGATTCGATCGCAATCAAAGGAGGAGATCTTACGGCGCCGCAGCTCGAGCAGGTCTTGGAGCTGGAGTCCATGGTGGCGGAGCACTTGGGGCAGGAAGTGTGGTTGAAGTTGACGGGCTGCATCTTGATGCACTATTATAAATTGTAGGGTAGAGAGAGTAAGAGAGAGACTGGATATAGTAGTAGGTGTTTTGGTGGGAAATAATGAATCGGGTTTGGTTGTTGAGATGAAATGTTCGGGAGTTGAAGCTGAGCGGGGTCGTGTTCTAGGACCCTTTTTATATTTCGGTAGGTCGGTAGAGATGGCTATGGCTACAGTATGGGACGCGGCATATCGTTGTGGGTAAGGCAGTTGGTTAGCTTGTGTGAGGCATTCGGGTCTCATTGGCTTCTGGCTAGCGATGCTGCGACACCACTATTTTGCTTATTGGGGAATACCACTGTACTGCTGTTGATGCTATAGATAACAAACTACCTACCTAGATTAGTAGTGAATGGGTTACGAAAGGCCGATAGCTTTTCCCAAACTGCAATCCTTTCATTCTAGGCAAATCATTCACCGTTACTGGCGATATAGATCTCACCAGCAGCAAGGCATCAGAAAGGCATCAGAAAAAAAAAGAGGGGGAAGCATTGATCCCTTTGGAGAAGCCTCAGTGGATTGGCTGCCCTGTATTGATTCTGTTTCGGGGGCTAGTTTAGCGGGGGTGGCCTAGAGAAAAGGGTGGGCGCTTAATCTACGTGATACATAGAGAGAGGGCATTTAATGCGTGAGAGGCGATTGGCTGTGGTGTTTTTGGGGTTTTTTGTGCTGTGACATATCTGGGTACCTAGGTAGGCAGCAACATCTAATAGAAATAATGCTAAATAATTGGATTATTCACTTTTTTGGAGTTACAGGTCTATTACCATACGATCTCTCTGCTATCTGTCGGTCAGTTTTCAGTGGCTGAAGAGATCCTTGTTTGGATGCTAAGAGGGGGAAAGTTAGATGATCATGTGTTCTCAAGGAGGACTCGTGACGAGCTGTTTTTGGGGTAAAGGGAGAGGCCACGCGGATATGAAGCGGGCGGAGGGGGAGGCGATAAAGTGAGGCGAAAATGAGGCTGCTGACGGATCTTTTCTTTCGTGTTAGAGAGAGTAACCTGGTATTGATTGGGTTGATTGATGCCTTTGAAGGAATGAGAGGATTTGGGTTACCCGGGAGATGGTGAGGATGCTGCCTGAGAATTCTATTCACGATTGTGATGTAGCTGAACCACGTCAACTTATACGTCAACACCGTAGATTATGCAAGTATAAATGTTCTTTCTCATATATTTCCTTAGACAACATACTCTGTATATGTGCCTTCATATGGTGGATAATTGCCGTTGGTCTTACACAAAGCTGTGTACAGCCCACCTCCAAACCAGCCTCCTCTATTGTACAGTCCCGTTCAACCTTTGTCCCTACAATCTAGGGCGATAATGCATATTTCTTCCGTTCCATGCTCTATATAGTCATAGTCATACAATTAATTTATAAAAAAAATCGATTCGTGGGCTTTGCTTCGGCCTTGTTTCTACGTGCATTGCGCTGTGGTTTCTGAACCTGTTGAGCACGACATTGTTAGCATGTGTGGTGTGAATAGGGCATTCGCATAGGACAAAGACTTACCATTAATCATTTTATCTATTGCCTGAATCACGCTGATTACCATGACGGCAACTCCAAACACCACTATCGCGGCAGCCACATATGTCCGCCAACTCCTCGTCGTCAACTTGATGTAACACATCGGCGGCAAGATGTACGCCATGGCTACGGCGCTGGTTGCGCCCACGAACTCAAAGACGACGCCTAGGTCGCACGTCAACATGCTTAGAGTCGTGGCACCCACAACTAGCGCTGTGCTGATTATCAGATGTCGCCGAAGATCAAACGGCTCTCCTGGGTAGAAGTACGTAATCATGACCTCGCGACAGACAAATGCCTCCAGAGGCAGAGTCGTCAGCATGTTGAGCCCGAAGCACAGTCGTGCAACGTTGACCATGGAATTATCCGACGAAAAATTGTTGAGCACGTTGCCCATTGTCTTGTCGCCAAAGGTGAGAAAGCCGCCGAGGGCCATGATCAAGCATGCGAGCATGGAGACGACGGTGGAATAGTGCGTTACGCGGGAGAAGTTGTCGATTGTGGGTGTCTTTAGAGAGCCGTAGATGAGGAGGGAGTTATGATGGCAGACAAATGCTGTTGCGTAATGTTAACCGTAAGCGCCTTATATGGTATTGACCAACGTATAAAAGTGTTCGTACCAAATGATATCACGCCAATGGCTTGGAAAATGCCACTGTTGATTGTCAACAGCGGCGTGCTGAAGGAACCTCGGTCTGCAGATGGAACAAGCACGCCTTGCACCAGCACAGTAACGACAATGACCAGCATGCCGATAAGAGCCATTGTACTCGCCTTGGCCAACTGTTTGTTGGAGCATTATTAGCAAGTGTCATTCTCCTCGAACAAAATCAAAAGGCAAATCTCACCTTTGCAATGTCTCTGTATAGCGTCAACGGATAACTTATCCCCATGCAAAACACCGCAACTGCAACTCTTCTATTCGTCAACAGCCCCAGCACCGGCACACCCCCCAAGTCTGGCCATATAGCCGTCAACACATGTGGAATTGTATCGCCCACAATCACTCCAAAGGCCACCATGCCGCCAAAGGCAAACACCCACTGGGCAAGGCTTATGGCAATCAGTCCCGGCCGTCCAAAGCAATGCTGGACCGTTCCCTGAAAGCTGCTCGTCCCGCTCAGCTTGCTATTGATGACGATCAGACAGATCGTCCAGTCCACCACCGCCGTCAGTCCAACGAGGAGTATCGTGCCCGCCAGCAGGCCCGCTTGCCGCATTGCATATGGTTGTCCGATGATGCCAGCACCGATGATGGAGTTGGCCATGTTCATAAAGGCGGATTTGAGCCCGGACTTGGGCCGCCGCAGCTCGGCCGTCGCAGCGTTCTCTTCGTCGTCATCGCCCGCATCATCCCATTCCCGCGCGATTGTTACGCTGGGTGCTTCGAGGTCCGTCAGCAGTGGTACGCGGTGAGAGTCGTTTATGGAAGTGGAGCCGTCATCGAAGTCGAATCTATCGTCAGACGACAGCGAGGACGAGGTCGACAGACGTCCATCTGGTGGTCCGTCATTGATATTGAGGATATGCGGCGTCAAATCGAACTGCACTCGGCCTGGTGTTCGTGGTGTCTTTACTTCGGGCTCGAAATCGGTGCGTGGCGTCTTCAATACGCTGGTGATGATGCTGAGGTCGTCACCTTCATGCTCGCTGGCCAACAGGCCCCGGTCTTCATCGTGGAAGTTGGTCTCGCCGTGGTTCTTCTTGGCCATGGTCATTGTAACAGCGTGGCGGCTTCTCGCCCGGTCACCATTTTCGCACGGGGAGCAACGATTAATAAGAGCAAAGCAGAAGAAGAAAATAGAAGAGCTGCAATTTCCGCCTCTACCTGAGAATCCGGTGCTAGTCTCGACGCAAAACGAGTCTATGAGCTTAGAAATATCGCGTCAACAAGGACAGATTCAGGGGCTGTCGTGTTTGTCGAATGCGATTGCGATCCATCATTACGGAGTTTGACCCTGAGGACCCGAAAGCTACGCAATTGCGGCCCGCAAGGGGATTAGTGCGACCAGCAGATGATGAAAGTTATTCCCAACTAGGCTAAGCTGTGGCGGGCTTCTGGGTCTATCTAAATCCGCGCCGGCGGAGTACAGGCAGGTACCTGCTGAAATCTAATATAATTAGTGGACAAGAACTCCATAAAGTTCGCATTTTCAATCTACTCCGTAGTTGCGTCCGGAACAAAGCTATAATCAGATGCAATTTCACAATAGATCATTGAAGAGAGGGAAAGAGAGAAATAAATGAAAATGGAAATATAAGGATAATTTATATGAAGCAGCATTTACGAATAGTTGTCTTGTTAATAGATCTGGTTTAGAGTTGCAATCGTCATAGAATATGGAGTACAAAGCACTCTATAAGCTCGACTCACATCGCATTGCATAGAAATAATTGTGACGATGATATAAACATCCCGAAACTAGAATCCTGTGCTATTAGGATTATAATAATATTCTCACAGAGGATTGTATCAAACTGTCTACATGGTAGCTCTCCTTGCATACCTATCCTATCTACAGTTTAGACTACCAAGGAGCATGTAAGGTGGTATTGCTAAAACAAATCTCGATCACTGCCAAGAGCCAAGAGCCTCACATATACTTAGGCCTCATAATGCCAATCAATTTGTGATAGCCATAAAGACATCCATGGATCTCCATTCACGGCTATACATTTCCCAGCGCATCTGACAAAACTGCTTACACATAATCACAACGCCGTCCTGCTGTTTCGTCTACTGTTCTGTTGTACAATTTATTCTAGACGCTCAAAGAAGAGAGACAGAACAATAGATCGCATAGCCAAACAATATTAATCTGATGTTCTGTACGTAAAATAAGCGTGCGTTTCTTGATAGCTACTTTATGCAAAGGTTATTAATTTGGCTAAATACGGCGCGGCGCGCATACTATTGGAAGCGGACAGTTGCTTCGGCAGTCTTATCCAAATTAGACAGCGATCGTTTTCTCAACCTTGTTTTATGGGGAAATCGACGGGAATGGACCGAAAACCCTCGAATAAGCGAATGAAGAATCTGGTTAGGTTGGAATAAAATACGGTTCCTCGGCAGGATGCCCTGACCGAATCCACCAAGGCTGCATCCACCGCTGATAATACCCAGTCGTAGAGATCTCGAAATGGCCAAGTCTGTGCACTATGCATTACCCCTAGGATACCATATAATTTGAGAGCTTTTGACGAGTTCTAGAATGAAACAGAAGACTCGAATGAAAGAGCATCTGGCGATACAGATACCCATATACGGGACGTGTAGTAAACTTTATGCCGTCCTAGTCTTGCTTTCGGATATTAAAAAAAGTCAATAATGCTAAAGTTGTAGCTAACCTCCGATTTAGCAACCTAGACTTACATATTGGAAGGATGGAATTGCGACGGCGTGTCGATCTACAGTTCGCACTGGATATTCTCTTTGGAGGCGAAACGGGAAGTCAGTCGGCCGCGCAATATGATCCTGTTGGGCAACATTCTGATCTCTCGGCCATGAAAGACGACATTGGCGACATTTTAGATACATAAGACCAAAATATTTAGTCTATTGTTGCAATATGTAACGCTAACTTCCGGGAGGAGCACTTGATGAAGTGTACACCGAAACTACGGAAGCGAACTTGGGGACATACAAAAGACAAGCTATTCATAGCTAGCTATCAGCATTAATATCACGGCTCTCCTGGTTGCATCCACAGAGCTTAAAAATCTTGTATGTGAAGAATCGTTGGCATGACCTGTAATAATATTGGATACAATGCCACATTTGTTGCGCGACGACAACGCCTTGATCATAAACTGGATCTAGAGTGTTAAGGTAAAGCAAGGACTTTTCAACTCTTGTCGGTGTTTGTTGACCAAGTAGTCTCCAGAGAGAGAGCCCTATAAATATGATGAGAATCGTAATCGAATCTCCTAAGAACATAAACTTATCGCTTTGGAGCGAAGGGTGCCGGAATCTGAGATTGGGCCCCTTGTATAGCTATTAATGATTGTGACTATTCGGTCAGAAGCAAGAATAAGAACTGGCAGAATTCCGCAAAGGTAGCCGCCGTATATGTTACAAGAAGGCGGATAGATTTCCAAGGACCCAAGTGGACTAATCCATAAACCCCCTAGAAGACGAAGAGACGAAGAACTGCTTTGGAGATCATTAGAACGGTGGCTCCGGGGAGATATAATTCCTAATAATGATCAGGAAGGAGAGTTGAGAAAACGTACAACTGGATGTTCGAGAATGTCGAGTTTTAGCAATGGCAAAATAATCCGCAAAGTAGGAGAGATTGTGGTTATCTGCGATATCATCGATGAATTAAACAAATTTTCGTGCTTAATATCTCATTTCATTTACCAAAGGGCAGAAAATAGATTGTATAAAAAAGCTTCGTGTCAAAGAGATTTATATCACTCTAGTTACCTCACTGCTATCACCTACTCCCCGTATCCAATACGTATGTTCAACCCGAAACAGAAATCTCTTGGATGTTGGATTGGCTATTAGCTTTATCAAAATACTAATATATATATCTATTAGCGGAGGCCTGAGAACTGAAGCGAATGCCACCGACGCCCTACGAGTGGAAAGATAATCTATCCCTCTGACTTATTTTTGTTTCAAGAGTTCACATTACCATGTTTGAGTGGATTTTATAATGTCGTAGCAAGTCACTCATTAAAGGGAGGCATGAAAGATATCTAATCTCATATTGGATGATGATTCGATCGAAGTGGCTGTTCAAGTATATATTCGATATAAGGTAAATCAATCATCAAATTGAAATGGATACAATGGAGCCTTATGTAATCAAGTAGATTAGTGATTCGTTTCAAATCCTTTGATCACCAACTTTTGGATGAAGCTCATTTATGCAGTGCTAGGAAAACTGAAAGCAAGTATAATCATTTATATATTGATCTCAAGGCCTATCAACTTGGTCTTAATACTCCAGACCAGCGCATGTGACATGAAATTGACTCTGATGACAAAATTTTGAGGTGGAAACAGATTTTGCTCGTGGAGTTGACTCTGTATTATCCCATGAATCTGGCTAAATTGAAGCGACACCTCTAGGCCGAGAAGAAAAGAAAGAGTGTGAAATGGGAGAAATGCTACTCCGTACAGAACTGTGAAAGGGAATTGTCTGCTTCGTTTGCCAATCGGCAAAAGATATTCCGACTTCTGGCTTAAAAAGAGCTAGAATCATGCATTTGTACTTTACTTTGTATATCTACGCCTTCTGATATTCTTGACATCTTTACGGTCCATGTACAAGGGTTTAAAAAGGAATATGCATGGTTTGGAAAGGTCTGGATCTTTTCTTGGCAAAATTCCGTGGCCTGACTCTGACCCACTAGATTTGATGTGTCACTCTCGAGTATACGGAGTACTAGTTCGACCTTCTCACTATTCTGATATTTTCCAAGATTTTTGGCCCACGTTGAAGGATAGACGCACTGCAAGAAATTACGATATTTTTATAAATAGCGTCCACTTGTATTGATCAGAGCCTCTCCTTCATAGGTCTACTATAATCGCTGTCTTGGGATTGCAGCACCACCGTTAGATACACCCATGTTCCCTTAAAAAAATAGCCTGGTGGGTCAAGCGGCTGACATCGTAATTAGGGACGGACGGCAGCGGCAAGGCACCGGTACACTAGCAAATTTATGCAATGAAGCCAGCATAATTTTGGCGTACGACAGACCTGGCATGGGATTTGCTCCCCTGCGAACTTGTGTATCGGGCCTTCTCTTTACCCCGTCTATAGTCATAATTAGCCGCAATTTCACGCCCGTGAGCTCTACGGAGCCCATGGGCTATTAGTTCTCACGCTGTATTCCGCAAGCAGCCTAGATTAGGATACAAGCTCCCACTACTTGGGTCATCGTGGCGGCGTCGAACCACCCTCTTTCTCACATCATTCGACTCTCAATAGCATCTAATTTGCGAGATAGGACTGTTCGATAATGGCGTGCGGATACAAAGTACAGTTGAATGTTTACACGCCCTCTACGGTCATGCCGTAGAAGTTGTCCTAGTAACTTTGTCTCGAGCCTCTTTGTTTGTTGCCTTTGGGCCTCGATAATACATCTAAGAAAAGAATACACGGTTTTAGTGATTCTTCCAGATAATCATCTTACGAAACTGCTAGGATTAATATTTCAGTCTTCTAGCACAAGGAGCACAGCCCGCAGTAATTGTACTAGAGCTGCGAGGATTTAATTGAGCTCGTGTAATCTTAGATAGAGTGATTTTTTGTAACAAATACAGTCGTTTAGATCGAGCGGTTTTGGCTCCATCTCGCAAGGAAGAGGCATACTCGGGTTGGACATACCTCTTCTGTAAAAAGCCCCTCTGTTTCCCCAAGCTCGATACACTATTGCCGGCATTTAATGGCCAATGCGCTTGGTACATCTTATATTGAATGGCCAATGCGCTTGGGATATCTGATATCATAAGGATCCACAGCACCATATATGGTTTCGTAGCATGTAAATGATGAGTTTATCATTGAGCTTAAATTCTAAGTTGGTCTATGTACAATTTGATCTATTCAAACACAGTTTTCTACGCCACTCTATACTCCTCTATACCTTAATACTCCATACTGCTCTGTCTAACTTTGAAACCTCTTCATCTAATTTCAGCCATCTTACTGCATCTCAAACAATCCCATCATGCGGTAACGCGGAGATGATGTATGGAAGTGAGTGATGCCTTTGGCATACGTCTCAAAGTTAGCTTGATACTCTGGCTCATCGCTAAGAGCGGCGAGCACCCGCTCACGGACACGTATGCCCTCTTCGGCTAGGGTATTCAATGCTGCCAGGACGGTCACTTCGTCCCTCTGAGCGCGCATATCAATGTAGTTGCCTTTCTCACCGGCCAGGAGCTCTTTGTAGAACGAGATAACGTCGTTGACGATATTGGTAAAGACGATAACGTCAGGAATGACTTGGACATATTTATCCAGCCCACCCGTCGGCAACCTCGGATCTGAGGGCCGTGCCAGCGCCAGCAGAGCATACATAGGCGACAGCCCCGTTTTGAAGCGCAGCCAATCTGGGAAAGCTGGCGCCTGCGGTTGAATATCAACATCTTTAGTCAACGACTCAATGCCAATGCCATTAATGAAGTCATAGCAAGCTATAGCAATCATGTTGGCAACAAGAGGATCAAAGTGCTTCCATAGTTGTGGTGTCAGCTCACGAGCATACCAGTCAAGTACTGGGTCGCCGCATGGCTTGCCTGTAGCCACATTTAGCTGCAGTTGACGCAGCACTTCGGGCTTGTCGTCGAGTATGTCTTCAGCGTGGAAGAAGAAGATTGTAAGCTGCGCTACTACAACTTGATACTCAAGCGGATGCGAGGATGTAAAATCGGCTGCCACATAACACGCCATGGTAAACTGGTCTTTTGAATTAAGGAGATCCAAGTGATCTCGGAGACTTGACTGCTTTAACTCCGAGACAACGGCCGCACGGAGCTTAGTAATAGGTGTCAAGCTGAGAGCCTTGGTATCTATCTTGTGGCCACCTGTGACCTCGTTGACGAAGTGTGAGAGAATTCCACGAATGGTGGCGAGCGATGCCTATAGTTCTTGTTAATGGATGGGTATTCAATGCCAGCCAATATGTGAAACTGTAGTTTGAGTGAAGCATACCTCAGGAATTGCCATCATCTTGAATATGGGTAAAGGTAATTCAGTAACTAGCGGAATAGATTGAGAATATTTGTATAGAACGAGTTCAGCCTTTTGGTGGTTATTGTGGTTTGAAATTCTTGTAAGATATTGTTTGAATAATGTGTAGATGTTTTGTTGATATGACCTCTGCCAGATTATTTTGTTTTATACAGCTTATATGAAGTCTGTTTGAATCAGGTATACCAAACGAAAACCAAAAACTGCTGGTTATCGTTGCCTTTTTATAATCCTCAACCTTCTACAAAATATGGATTAGGGGAGGGGAGGAGGGGG
>JARFTM010000283.1:0-30954 GCA_030278935.1 Trichoderma polysporum | reverse complement strand
ACAAACAAAAAATCACTGCCATATCGGCACGCCCCCCCCCCCCCCCCTCCATTTTACATGCCCCTCCGCTTGGGTCGCATGAAAATGTCCACTGCCTTCCGCTTGCGCGGTGGTGCTGGGACTGCCGTAGCTTGCTGTTGAGATTCAACAGCAGCCATAAGTTCCTCGGCCGACTGAGGTGAACTTCTGTCGTCCAGAGGCGGAGAGGTCCGCGTCTGGGGCAGGACGGGTTGAGAGCGCTTCTGAGGGCTCCCTGCCGGTTTCGCCGATACCCTTTGGGCGGTGGCCGTGACTGGGGGAACAGAAGGTTTGAACCCCCCAAACTTTCGCTGGAGTGAACTGATAGGCGCCTTCGGTGCGGCCTTGACGGTGGGTTTGGCAGGCTGCTTCGATTTGGCGGTTGTCTCCCGAGTTAGAGCATTATCGTCATCATCCTCATCCTCATCATCATTTTCTTCAGAATCGGAGAGATAAGTGGCGCGCCGTTCAAATTCTTCCAAGGCAGCTTCCAGGGGTGAGACTTTTGCGGGTTCCTTCGGGACCGGCCGGTAAACAGGCTGTGCGGCTCTCTTGCGATCATTGACCATGGCTTCTGGGGCTCTCATGATGACATGGTTTCTAGATGGTGCTCTGATAGTTCGAGAAAGGGAGCCGTGGATGTTTGCAATCTCCTTGACTTCGCGGCGGACCCTGCGCATGACACTTGCTCCATTGGCTGTCTTTGTGCGGCTGCCACCACCAAAGTTTAGGGCGTTAGAAGCGCCTTCACGAGGACCGGTGTATCGTCTAATTGCAAACTTCGCAGAGCTGGGAAGTGCCTTGCTGCTGATGATCTTGCTTGTGTTCTTCTCCTTGTCTTGACGAAGGCCGGCTAGGGCAAATTTGAGTTTGTTCTCACTCTCTTGGAGGGCTCTATCGTGTTCAACCTTGTACTTCTCCCAGATCTTGTACCATTTCTTTGGATCTCTTGGTTGATATGCTTTGGTCTTGGATTCCAAGGGGAAATCGCGTTCAATGAGCTTCAACCATATCTCAGCTGTTTGGCCTTCAACATGAGGTGAGTTGAGTTCAAGCTGTCGTAGTTGAGCGGCATTGTCAATCTTGATCAGAATCTCACGGGCGATCTCATAGCTGAGAAATCCAATGTTGTCGATATCTCGGATATTCTTGAGGCAGGCCATCATGGCGAGTTCTTTGAGTGATTTGAGAGACATGATGGGAGTAGGGGGTCGGAGGGTGCCGACGATATATAGGTATAAACAGACGAGTAGCCCCGGCAGCAAAAGTGAATTGGATTGAATAAACTTTTCAAATGGAAGTCAATAATGGAAACTTGAGAATTATTGTCCACCAATTAATGGCGGCCGGAGGGGCGATGAACAGCTAGATGTGAGTTCAAACTGAGGCGTCGATGCAGTGATTTCTGAGTGAGGACCGGCGCCAGCAATTAATTGCCTTTGCGATCCGTGGCCGAATCTCCCGCCCCCCAACCTAGAGAAGTGACCCGTTCCAAGCCATGTGGAAGATCTCGGTGCTATAAGAGGACAAACAAGTTCAACCCGAAATCAAGGGTCCTTTGGGCTTGATGGCGATGGCGTATTAATGCGCGGTAGCAAGCTCAAGTTTGTAGTTGCTACGGGTACGGGCCTCATCTGACGTCTAAAGGGTGAAGCCGTCAGCCTCGTGCACGGCCCCCCCGCTACAGAATGGCTAGTACTAAAACAGAGCTGCAGATGAAGAAGAGGTCCACTCGGCACAGTATGGCAAACTGACGCAGTGCTTCAAAGAGGTACCTCGTCTCCGTACACAGTGCAGTATCCTTGAGTGGGACGAGCACCGTCTTCAAGGCAACTCCACAATGCGATAGTGCACAGTAGCCCCTCATGCAGCACTGACTTCATGTCCGCGAGTTGGTACCTCAGGTTAGCCGCAGGTGCACGTACTACTAGGTAGTACTATCACGTACAGCTCCAGCCGTCCGCAGTGACGCCTTGTGCTTTTTCTGCAACTACACATCCTCAACACAGATTACAGCACTATTTTCTCACCGCAGCTCCCGATTGCATCGCATTTATTCATTCCTTACGAGACAGATTTTGCCCTTCTGGGAGGAGCGAATCGAGATGGCGGACTCGGGGATCGTCAAGTCTGAGTTCATCAAGCCCGAGCCGGCGGCCTCGCCAATGGCGCTTGATGAGGACGACCTTTTCGAAGATGCCGGCGACCTTGACTTCTATGACAAGTCAACCCCTGGCAACACCTTTGAGACGCTATATCTTGCGCGCGTCCCCAAGTACATGTGGGATGCATGGATCAAACTGACCGAGAAACTGGGCGACGACGAGGAGATTCAGATTGGCACGCTGCGGACGTGGAACGAGCCACAGATGGACACAATGCCGGATGGGAGTTCTCGCGAGCTTACGAAGCTGCGCATGCTTCTCACGCCAAACACCCCGGAGCACCAGCTTCTTCCTCGAGAGTACGATCTAGAAATCCTCGATCAAGACGTGAACAACTCCTTCGTCTTCAGCGAGGAAGATTTACCAGGCTTTAAGAACAAGACGCGCTCCGATGCAGCTAGTGCTGGAATACCGCTCGCCCTGCTACGATCGAGAAATGGCAATAATAATTCGGAGAAACCAACATACGACCGAAGGAGTCGGTACCAGCCGTACTACCGTAAAGCTATTCCGAGTACGTGTCTATCTTTTGCATGTCAGGTATTTTCATGGAGCTAATCTGTTTGCTGCAGAGAAAACAAAAGTCTTTGGAAAAATTCGATACGATCTACGTGTCGAACCTCGAAATCTCCGAGAAGAAGAAGAGCTCTTAGCAAAGCGTATTTTCGATGCGGAAAATTCCAAAACGAAGCTTCAGATCATCAGCAGGAATAAGGCGTCTTCCATTATCAACCCTGGGGCTACGGGCTCCGTCAGCTGGGGAGGCAATTTTATCGTGCGTGTGCCCATTCCCATTTATAGCCTGATCTCGCTACTAACTCTCCATCACAGAAAAATGCTCCCTCTACTGTTAAACCCAAGAAGGGCGAAATTCTCAAGGCTACCCGTATTCCAAAGAACCAGCTTCTCGATCTTATTTTCGATTGTTTCCGCCAGTATCAGTACTGGTCCATGAAAGCTCTACGACAAAGAACTCAGCAGCCGGATTCATATCTGCGCCAGGTCCTGGAGGAAGTTGCGGTCCTCAACAAGAGCGGCCCATTTGCCAACCACTACTGCTTAAGTGAAGCATATCGAGATAAGGGTGGTAATGATGCCAAAGAGGCTGCCGCGGAGGCGATGGATGACGATGGCGATGACGACGAAGGAGAAGAAATGGAGGATGTGCTGGTACTACAGTGATCACTAGTACTGCAGTAGTCATTCTTCTATATGGTCGTCTCTGTTGTATAAGGCGATATATATAAGGTAATGGGGAGTGTTTTTATCTCAGAGGAAGAAATGTCAAAACGTTGTATGTACGAAAACAAAGTCACTGGCTAAACAGGCGTCGGGGCGTTGGGTTAATGCCACTTAGAGCATTTGATACCCTTTATGATAGATAATCCTAACTAAGGGTATAGAGCATATCCATATTGAATATACATGCTTTTCTATCTAAGCATATTTACTTGCTGGTCAAAGTCCTTTTTACTACTATATGTAATGGCCTGATGAGGCGTGTCTACTGTAGCTGCTTGTGTTTGCTTGTTTTTGTTAGGTATGCTAGGTAGTTGCTACCTGATTGGCCAGCCACTGCCTGTCATGCCTCGGAAGTAGCGGGCTACTCACTACCAATGCTCGGGTCATCGATCTCACCTACGTCATGACAGGATGGAGATGATATTAATGAAAGCTGCCAATCTTTGATTGCGGAGTAAATGTCATCACCATTTTAAGTTGTACCTAGGTAGGTAGCCAATTCAGGCACAAGAAATCTCTGGTTATTCTGACATGATTTCTCTTCCTCAATCTCATTCACATTTAAGTATAGAATTTACAAGCTATTTCTGCAGCATCATACGTCATCATCCATGAGCATCGATCGAGACTACCAACACAGCAAATTATTAGCTTCGGCTGCCCTTCCATTTCTTTAGCTGCCACCCTGTAATTGCTCTTCTAAGGTATGTCGCAAGCCATGGTTGCTGACCCCTCACTACACATCCTCATTGTACTCCCTACATTAGAATACACTGTTATATGTTAGTGTGGCCAATGATGACCTCACAGCGACTGTTAACATACTCGTTAGTTCATCCTACATTGGCGGATGCTCTCATAATATAATCCTAGGTATATGATTAGTTCTCGCGTAGCAGATCGCCCGATGAAGTACTGCTAGTAATATAATGGGAAACCGCCGTTTCCGCGCATCTTCCATCTCATCCAAAGCTCATCCCTCTGCACGAGTGAGACTCCAGTAAATACAGTAGAAGCTCAACCCAAAACATAACGTGAATATACAGCGGCCAACCTCGTCTCTGAGCTGCTTTGGCATACCAGATACTGCTAACCTACGCAATGGCAACGCACTCCGTGACCAATCGCCGCACTCAATCGGGCGGCTATCTTCCCATTGAAGACTATGGCATTGTGGGCAACATGCACACATGTGCTCTTGTTGGGCTTGATGGTAGCATAGATTTCATGTGCTGGTAAGCCTTTAATATCACTTGCACAGCTATAATCCATCTTGAACCTAACTAGGTGCAGGCCTGACTTTGACTCGCCATCCCTCTTCTGTCGTCTACTGGACAAGAATAAGGGAGGCTATTTTAGCATCTCCCCGCCTGATGAGCTCGGCTGCACCACCAAACAACAGTATCTCCCCTCCTCGTGTATTTTGCAAACTAGGTACATTCATGAAGATGGAGTCGTGGACGTTGTGGACTTCTTCCCCCGGCCCAAGAGCGCCAAGGTCATGACCAAAGGCTACAAGCAAAATGCCTATCGCGAGGCTACAAATGTGCAGGAAGAGTTAAAGAAATGGGCCGTACGACGTGTGGAATGCATCCGTGGATCCTTACCTATAGGTATGCTGTGCTGTCATGTTCATGAGCAATCTATACATTTTGGAAATTAGAATGGAACTGATAGAACGACTGTCGCAGATGTTGAAATCTTTCCTGCGTTTGGTTATGGAAGAGACGCTCACCAAACAACAATTTTAAGAGAGAAGCATACATCGGGACATAAGGAAAGCAAAATTGGAACTTTTCACAGCAAAGACGTTAAACTTCAGCTCGACGTTGCTGTTGACAAGGAAGATGGGCATAGCTACCCCGATATGACCTTTCAAAAAGTCAAGAAAGATGATATGCTCGGCGAAGGCATAACATCCCGCTTCACTTTGCGTGCTGGCCAATCCGTCTCATTTATTCTAAGGAATGATATCCCTAATCATATCACGGAAGTCATCACAGACCAAGTCCTGGATATTCAACAGCATGACACGCAGACCTTTTGGTACAATTTCATCTCTCAATCTAAGTACAAGGGACGATGGAGAGAGGTCGTGTCGCGAAGTCTTATGATCTTGAAGTTACTGACATATGGTAAAATATAGAATCCCTTAGTTTTTCAAAGACGCAGCTAACAAGCAATAGAACCGACCGGTGCCATTATTGCTGCCCCCACCTTCTCTCTACCCGAAGATATAGGTGGCGTGAGAAATTGGGATTATCGTTATTCGTGGGTCCGAGACTCGAGCTTTACTATATACATTCTCCTCCGGCTTGGCTTCAAAGCTGAGGCAGATGCATATATGGAATTTATCATGGAGCGCTTCACTCAAGCTCGAGGACCTGATGGAGGACTTCCCATCATGTTTACCATTCGTGGGGAAACTGACATTCCTGAAATTACTCTAGATCACTTTGAAGGCTATCGAGGCAGTGCCCCTGTCCGTATTGGTAATGGCGCAGCTTTCCACCTTCAATTTGATGTATATGGAGAATTGATGGACTCCATTTATTTGTATAACAAGTATGGAAAGCCGGTCTCTTGGGACATTTGGTGTGCCGTACGACGGATGCTGGGTTTGTATTACTATCATCTTCTCGCATATGACAATTTGCTGACCTATTCTGATGGTAGATTATGTCTTGACCATTATTGGCAGTAAGTATCTTGTTATTTGCAGGAGTCTAAGGCCAGAGAAACTTACCAAGCATAGAAACCGACATGTCAATCTGGGAAGTGCGCGGGAACAAGCAACGCTTCACCATTTCTCAAATTTTCCTCTGGGTAGCATTTGACCGCGGTCTTCGACTTGCGGATAAGAGATGTCTCCCCTGCCCCAATAGAGCAAAATGGCTCGAGGCCCGCGATAGTCTTTATGAGGAAATTATGGAAAAAGGTTCGTAGTCCTGTTGGTCCGTAAGATCCCTTACTCACCAGGCATACTAGGCTACAACACGGAGATGAAGTCGTTTATTCAAAGTTATGAGGCCAATACCGTGCTGGATTCGTCCATTTTACTTGCTCCTCTTGTGTTTTTTATTGCCCCAAGTGATCCACGCTTTACAAACACGATTAACCGCATAATGCTACCGCCAGAGGAAGGAGGATTGACGAGCACTGGGCTAGTGTATCGCTACGATACAAATGAAGCAGACGACGGTAAGCCATGCTAATTTCTAAAGAGAGTATACAACAAAGCTAATTACCAACTTATCGCTATATAGGCGTTGGAGGAAGAGATGGAGCTTTCTCGATCTGCACGTTTTGGCTAGTTGAAGCTATGACTCGCGCAAGCATCCATGAACCAAAATATCTTCCTCGGGCCCTGAATCTTTTCCAGAATATGTTGCAGTTTTCGAACCATTTGTCCATGTTCTCCGAAGAGATTGCACGAAGCGGCGAGCAGTTAGGCAACACGCCACAGGCATTTAGTCATTTGTCACTCATCAGTGCGGCTTTCAACCTTGATCGGGTGTTTGAAGGATGGAAAGATTCCCGTTAATATGTGTCCCCGAAATGACGGTGGAGTGTTTATTTTTTTTGTTTTATGTTCTTTTGGCAGCCTCTTCAAGGGTTCTAATGCTGGCTTGATGTATCTATACTTTGTGTATGCAACTAGGCTTTAACTGCAATATCACTTAAAAAAACAAAATATCTGCAACTTTCTCCTCTCTAACCGCAGCTTCATATCTCCATCTAGCTCCGTACACAAGGCTCTTCTAAGATTGTAGATAATCGGCGTCTTGGATAGGGAGCATCGTAATGCTTAGCTGCTCTATGGTTCTCATTATTAAGCTCTGAGCAGCGTTCGCAAAGCTTCTCATTGCGTTTGTGGCAACTGGCTCTTAGTAGGGTGAGTTTGTGACCTAATGTGACACACCGCTCGCACTTTCGAGGCAGATTTTTCGAGTGTAGTTTATGGTAGGGAGCCCTCGATTTGGTATGGTCATTGGCGCTGCATAGGTTGAGGCGCTGACTCCAAGCCTTGCTTTCACATCCAGATAGGGTCAGAGCGTAGACGCACATTATGCCATATGTTGTCGTATAGAGTGAGATTCTAGACAGTGTGGATGATTGAAGTTGTTCCTAAAGCCGAGTGCGATAGAGGCTGGTAATGTAATTGAGTTGTGAGTCGATGAACGGGACATCATCAGCTGTAACGAGATGAGAATTCACTTAGTTATAAAACTTTTGAGCTACAGCATAGGGTGTTTGCCACGCTCAGTCCCTATGATCTTCGATATGCTGGTTTCCGTGAGCAGATGTGTCATATCGGCCCTCATTGGCCTTTCAAGATGCGCTCTAACGTCTCATTCTGCAAAATTTCTCGAAAATCTCGTGCCCAAAAGATGTTTGTACTGTCCTGCGGGCTGCCGACGTGTGGGACACGGACGCCGACTCGTTCAAGTGTTTGCATGAGCGACGACTTGGCATCCGCAGATATGACGATGCCATGATGAGTAAGAAGGCACTCCATATCTGTAGTTGAGTCGCCAAAGTAGATGGTTGGATTTGATGAGTGCTTCTGTCCTGAGATGAGCTGCTTCAGAGAGTTGGCCTTGTCGCGGGAAGTTGTCAATCTGACGCTATCATTAAACTCGTTAGGGCCTTGTATTGTACCATCGGCGGATATCTGGTTGGTGATGACTGGGATAGTATGCGGATGAAGAACTCCTTCTATAAAGGCCTCGGACCAATTGACTGAGAGAACACTGACGTGCCAGCCATTTTGACGAGCCACCTCAATCATCTCGATGAAACCGTCTCTGATAGTGATGGACCCATTGCAAACTTGGTCCCTGCCCATTTGAAACAGATCCTGTCTCGTCAGCCCGGAAAACAAACCCGACTTATCGACTCGTTCCAGCGACGCATTCTCAGTGTCCCTGAGATTGGAGAGGTAGGCGAGCTCCTCCTGTGGCGAGCAGCGCTCACTTTCAGATGGGGTATACTGGTTTGCAAAGGACTTGTGATCGTCGCCGTATGCTTTGACGATGTCGTCCCATGCTGTTTGTAGTTGTTTGCCGTTGCGCTCGCTTTGGAAGGTGATGGCGCCTTGGGCTAGTTCAAAGATGGTGTCTTTGACGGTGATGGTGCCGTCGAAATCGAAGATGAGATTCATGGTTTTATGTGTAGTAGTTTGATTTGATGAGTAGACGTTTGTGTTGTTTTGTTTTATTTATTTTGCCGTGTAAGCACTTGATACCTTTTATATATATCTGATGCTGAAATATGTTGTCATGAATGCCAAAATTTGTATTGGCATCAATATGTTGTAAGAGGAGGGGGGCAAACAAGATTGACGGATCTACACGAAGATCCAGGTAGTAAAAGACCGTCACACCACGTCGATTATAGAGGGGTAGTTTTTATATGTCGTATTGCTTTCATGAAGTTTTCCCTCTGGTGTCATCTTATACTGCCCTGCATGTGAATTTGTAATATTTCTTTGTAAAATTTCTTTCATGAATTTATCGCTGTGCAGTATTTATTTGTTTATTCATTCTTTTTTATATATCTTATTATTATGGGAACTTTATATAGAACTCTTGAGAAGTACTCATAGCCAGCCATGTATATACACCTACAGGGTCTATTTGCAGCATCATTTCGAGTATAAACCGCATGCTAGTTACTGGTACCACTACCGACTGATTCTTGGAATGAAATTTGTCTCCCTCATGCTATGATATTTGTCAATCATGCTATTGATTAATGCCCTGATACGAGGTACTTGTGCTCCCTGTAGCAAACAACACTTCTCCCTCGGTATGGGTCTGCCGAATCACGTGCGCGTACTCAAGCTCCCACTAGTGGCTGTTTGTACCTTGTCGACCTGTCCATCTAATCGAAGTGGCGCTACGTATTGAATCGTAGCTTGCTGGCAGGAAAGCAGCACAGGCCAGATTCGCCATATCGCATTGTCTTGTTTCTTCAACCTGCAACACCAATTCTCCCTATTCCTCATTCGCCCACTCGTTATTTCGGTCTATTAGCTATTATACCCTCAAGATGGTAAGCCGCGCAGCTCTTTGCAGCATTTGCTCCCTCCTAGCGCAATCCCCGCCGTAACTAACAAACCGGCGTTATCCAGGCGGCGCAGGTCATCTCCAACTCTGGCCACGATGATATGATCGTATGTTCGACCCCTACCATTTTGTTTCGACTTGGCTCGATATTGCTGTACACGCGTTTCGGCGTCAACTATGCTTTTATAAGACGTTCGACTTCGAGCACCAAATAATCAAAACCGCGCCTGGGCTAACTCTTGGCTAACCCTTGCCAAACGTAGCACGATGCCGTTCTCGACTACTACGGACGAAAACTGGCGACCTGCTCAAGCGATCGAACGATTAAGATCTTCGAGATTGAGGGCGAGACACAACGCCTGATAGAGACTTTGAAAGGGTGAGACTCCGCCTCATCTCATACATCCTGATAGGCCCATTCAGCAACACAATTATTGACATCTATATCCTATCTAGTCACGAAGGTGCTGTATGGTGTGTTGCTTGGGCGCATCCCAAATATGGCAATATCTTGGCATCGGCTGGTTACGACGGCAAGGTTTTCATCTGGAAAGAACAGGGCACCCAGAATAGCCAATGGCAGCGAATCTACGACTTCCCCCTGCACAAGGCCTCGGTCAACATTGTCTCCTGGTCTCCCCATGAGGCAGGCTGCCTCCTCGCCTGTGCATCCTCTGACGGCAATGTCAGCGTACTCGAGTTCAAGGATAACAGCGTCGACCATGTCACATTTCCTGCCCACGGCCTCGGCGTCAACTCCGTTTCTTGGGCCCCCGCTACTACACCTGGCAGCATTGTCAGCAGCGCTCCAGGTCCCGGCGCCACTGGTAACCGACGGTTCGTCACGGGCGGCTCTGACAACTTGATCAAGATCTGGACATTCGACCCCGCCGCACAGTCATACAAGCAAGAGGGCGAAGCATTGACAGGTCATACTGACTGGGTCCGCGATGTTGCTTGGTCTCCTACCGTCCTACAGAAGTCATACATTGCATCAGCTTCTCAGGATAAGACGGTCCGCATCTGGACGTCAGACCAATCTAGTGGCGGCCAATGGGCAAGCAAGGTGCTCAACTTTGAGGCCCCTGTTTGGCGTGTTAGCTGGTCCCTGAGTGGCAATGTTCTGGCTGTCAGCTGCGCAGACAACAAAGTGTCCCTGTGGCAAGAGAATCTACGTGGCGAGTGGGAATGTGTCAAGTCAATTGAGGAGTAAACTAAAGAAGAGGGAAGATGCGAGAGAGTACAAATTTTGATGTTATGACTTGGCGTTTTTTTAGTGAGCAGGGCGTCCAAGGCAAGAACGCAAAAAGAAGAAACAAGATGGATAGGATAAGTCTATTTACTAGCCATGCCTCATGCAGTGGAGAGAAGCAACACTGCGGATGTGATGTCCATTGCCCAAGGGCTAATTGGTCACAGGAGATGAAGTCATTATGGCTATATACAATAATTCCTTGGAGAGTCCTTACATAGATGGCTAAGCACCATTTTCACTTTGAGCCAAGATATAATGAGTTTCAAATTACCATGATATTTATAGCTCTTTATTCTTGATTTTATTGTTCATCAACCTATCATCGCGCACTGACTATTATTTATTTTGCTTATCATTGGCATTGCCTCTTTATGAACCTTTGTGAATAACAAAAAGCCATACTGGAACAGCTCAAAGACCAATTATAACAAAGATGATGAATGGGTTAGAACATGAAAAGTGTTCAGATTGTCGTGGCACGTCGAAAATGAATAGTGTCTCAAAGACATTAGCCCTTCGAAAGGGTTCATGCTCCAAACTATTAAAAAGCCGAGTCAAATCTGATATATTCTTCAGTTGGCTATTCATTATTATTTCCTGATCCTGTACAGTTCTGCCTCCGAATATATGTCCTAACCCAATTGATTCGCATAGCATTCTCGTCTACAGCCAAGATGGCTCCGCGCGCGCCATATATCTGCGTCCCAGGAGTAGCCAATTTTCGTGATATCGGCGGCTATTCTATTGCCTCGCAGCCGGGGAAAGAAATTCGAAGAAATGTCGTCTTCCGTTCGGCTCGTCCCTCTGTCAATTTAGACCCTTTCGTTGGTTTAGAGAGAGGCGTCAAGAAATTGCAGATGCTCGCTATAAGTCATGTGTATGATCTGCGTTCAAGAGCTGAACTTACAGGAAAGATCTATGATAGGAAAACCCTGCTTTGGCCAGGAACACATCGAGTGTCCGCACCAGTATTCCGACCTGAGGAATATTCTCCCAACGCTGTGGCTTTTCAGTTTGCAAAACGCGGTTCTAGTCCTGAGGTAAGTCAAATACCCCCCTTTAGACGATAACGGAGATGTGACTCTTTATTGTGGGAGCTATACTTCATCAGATACGTACTGACCATTTCCCAAGGGATTCGCCATAGCATTTTCCGAGATCCTTTTCTCGGCATGCCATTCCCAGAATAGGGCTCGCCCCTTTGCCAGAATTCTCGAACACTTATCTTCTGAAACTCTCCCGCCTCCTATGCTTCCCATGCTTATACATTGTGACTTAGGTAAAGACAGAACGGGTGTAATCTGCGCCTTGATCCTATCGCTCTGCGGCGTGAGCGACGAGGATGTGGCCAAAGAATATCACCACACGGATGTCGAATTGGCTTCGCATCAAAAGGAACTCGTGAGAACGCTTATGAGAAATCCTGCATTCCAAGGCACTTCTGAGGATGCAGAGATATTGGTTTCATCACGGTGAGTAATTTCCATTATTTATAGTGCGATAACATCATGCGGGCTTTAGCTTACTGGTTTTTAGAAAGGAGAACATGCTGTGTTTCTTAAAAACACTGAAAAAGGAGCATGGTTCGATTGAGCAGTGTGTTATTGATTACAACTTGCTCCAGCCTGACGGCATTGAGCGTTTGAGGCGCAACATGATTGTCGATACCGCCAAGAACCATTCTATTGTCGGTAAGTCTGGACACTCTTAAACCTCTCTCACAGCTCATGGTGAATTTAGCTAACATTAGATTATTTGGCTGAAGCGGCATGGGATAGTCTGGATCTCAAGTAACTGGACGTCGCTCGCGATTTAGAAATTGATAGATGGATCTTAAGCGGATGTATCTGAGTTCTTTACATGTAACTGAGTTTCCAAATCAATAGAATGTAAATACATTTTGTATTAAATATTAATTTATGCCTTGTTAGTCTATCAAGGGCTCATATAAAATTCCCCTTCTAGGTTCTGTACTATTGCATTCATGATAGCTCTTAAGGAGCTAGTTCGGTCGCATATATAACATTAGCCTAACTGGGACAAACTGCTGCCTGCTCACGACAGAAGCAAGGACAAAGAAATAATCTATGACTTTCACTTTATCACTTTTTTGTGTAATTCTTCAAGCATTGGTCTGGCCCTTGTTCAAGATTAGCGGGTAACTTGATGATATTTAATTTTGCGTATCTCATAAGCTTCCTCTCTAATCTCGGTGTTCTCAAGCCGAGCAAGCCACTCATGGCAACTCCAAATAATCATGCATTAAATCACAAAATCATCGGCACCAGGCAGCCAGACAAGACTTATACAGACCGCAAGTCCACTCGTGTTGTGGCTCTCAAGCCTTCGGGTGAGATTGCGATAATATACGTCAAAGTGGGAAACTATTATAAGCTCCCTGGTGGCGGCATCGAAGCAGAAGAAAGTCACTCTGACGCTGCCTTGCGCGAGGTCAAAGAGGAAACCGGAGCTGTGGTCGCCCTACGTGATGGCTGTTTCGCCACTACCGAAGAATTCCGCTTCCATCTTCATCAGATTTCCTATTGCTATTTAGCCGACGTTCTTGATGACACTGGCGAGCCGTGCTTGACGGAAGAAGAGCTTGCTGATGGGTTCATTCACCAGTGGATGACTGTTGACAGGGCCTTGGAAGTCATGTCTGCGGCGGAGCCAACTACAGAATTTGGCTGCTACGTCAAGGAGCGGGATATTTATGTTCTGACCGTAGCCACGAAGCTCATAGAGGCGTCTAGATAAATTATAATTATGCCGGATTACAAGATTTAGGAGCTATATGAAGCTACCGGAGGATATCAGTGAAGCATATTTTGAGATTATATTATACTCAAGAAACCCACAAGACCAGAAAGCATAATGCGGTGATTGAGGTCCGAAAAGCATTTTTAATCTGGACTTTCTTAGACATCGGGTTAAACAAACTATAAGTAGCAATTGAAATCGATAGTGTTAATTAAATACTCCAAGACGCATACATAACATTTAATGAGCGTGTACTATCTACTCTAAATCCACTTCTCCCCGAACCGTAACTCGCGGCTTTTCCTCCCCCAAAGTCCTCCAAAGTTTTGATCAGAACATGGTCAGCCTAGAATAGCTTCCTTGCCAGCATAATGCCTGGCGGTAGCGACATATGCCTTTCCCACCACATTCCAGTGTTTACCTGGTAACAGGCGTATTACCGGTCCGAGTAATAGCAATACCTTTAAACAATAGCTGCAAAGACACTTAGAAACGATAGGCAAAACGAAGACCCAAAGTCCTTCTACCCAATAAAGTGTCGCGCTTCAATCTTCTGGCTCTTTTGAGCAAAAGCAACCCGCTCAGCATTCGTCATGGGAGGCAGGCCCAGAGACTTGCGCCTTGCGTCCTCTTCGGGACAAGTTGGACAGCTACAGTCTGAGGTGGAGTTCAAATTTTCGCAGCATTGGGAGAACGTGCTGAGATTGTCAAAAATATCGCCGTCGCAGTTGTCGTTGCTGAATATCCCTCCTGTAAAAGTACAGCAGGCGTGAGTGTATTCCGGAGTATGCCTTTCAGCGCCCCAGCATTTGCACGCTTCTGCGGCGGAGAAGAGAGCGATAACTGCTAGGATGACAGAGTAGCTCTTCATTTTGATGATGTTATTTGAATAAATTGACTGTGGATATAATATTATGTTATGTGAGAGGTTGTTGGCAGTGGAAAGGAGAGATACTGAGGGTGGTCTTTATTCTTCGGGCAACCTTCCCCCCCTTTTATAATCTTTTCCTTACAAGTCTCCTAGCAGACTCAAGGTTACTAATTTTGTATGTAAATACCTTGATCTATCGTCTAATTGGTAATTTCTGCGCCATGTCTAAGAGTACGAGAGACATATATACGAACGTCCACATGCTCAAAGTCTCATGATCGAGTATTTTGTTTGTGGTCTATCACGGTAGCATCTCTCATACAATATCAGCCCTCTATATGTTGACTATCCTTATAGTACTAATCCATAAGCCAGTCTACAAGATTTTTATTGGCATAGGCCACTTCAGCTGAGATGCATTTATCGTAGCACGTCCATTTAGAAGATCCATCTGAACACCTTGTACATCATCAAATGTCAAGTAGGTAGTATATGAAATTCAGCAGTTATAGTCATCTCAGACCTGTCTTGCGCAAAAATAGGGCTAAAAACATCCAAACATTCCACATATGCGTGTGTGTTGTATTCACATTCAATGGTATGTTGGAAAGAGCCCAGGTCAAAGCGTCATACGCATACCTACGGATCACCTCCCCCCTTGTGATCCTCAAAAGAACCTCGACCTTTCACCATTTCAATCTTTAATGCAGATTTTTTTTTTATCTCCGAATTCCTTTTCTAAACATGTACGAACTATCCTATTCTGACAGTATTGATGATCTAAATCTGTATTGCCAATACCCATTCTACGATTCTTTTAAATTGAGATCTAATCGATCTTTGCACACCGGCGCTGTTTATATATTTATTAACAGAGAATACATAATAGCTGATTCCTACCACTTTCACCATCATATTCTTGTTCATGGATGCGAATACCTCCATATGGTGACATTAAAGGAGCGCCTCTTGAGCAGCCATAGCGATTATCCGATCGGATCATCGGCTGCTACATAAACCTTTAAGATCATACGAAACATTTATCGTCATACTAATATGGAGTATCTTTAAGGAATGGGACACCATACTACAACATGCACCGCGGCCGGCACCTGATCCATTTTCCTTAAGCAGATATGGTCATTTTCATGATCAAGGAATTTATGCACCGCGTATGAGTAGCTATGAGTCAGTCCCCGAATGAGATGTGTGTTACAGCCTCTCTCCAGTAAATGAGGAGGCAAAAACGGTTTCATTCCGTCCAGAGATAAAAAGGAAAATATGACAACTAGACTTCGGAGGTGATGACGATTAATGGTGCAAGAAGACCGAATGCCAGCTGGCCAAACATTGTTAATACGCATGCAAACGGATCTCATAATAAACAGGTAAATAAGTAAATATGGCAAGATATAGACACAGAGTAATCCTAAGTCTTTAAAACATTTGGCGTGGTTACACATACGAAGAGCTAACCTACTACTCCTCTTCAAGCCAACAGCAAACCAGCCAATACCGCCGCCTGGGCAACTGCTACAGTGCCAGGTCTCTCCAAAGTCAAACTATTCGCAGAATTATCATCATTACCAGAAGAATCGCCGCCGCCAGAGCCGCCAGTCCCGCTACTACTGTTCGTTCGTTCGAGGACAAAGATCTCTCCGGTGGTGTCAGACGAGAACCACAGTCGATCAGCAGAGTCCCAAGCTAGACCCACGGGGCGAAAACACTGGTTGGGGCAATTGGAAAGATTTGGGTTAGTGATAACATCGGTAACAGCGTTGGTGCTGTTCTGCGGAGCGGTGGGTTGGCCATCAGGTCCGAAGGCAAGAGAGACGATGCGGTAACCTGTAGGGTCATCTCGATCCCCTTGATTGCGTTAGTATTGACACAAACAATTATTTATAGCTTAACCTCGGTGGATCTATATGCTAATATCAGGCCTCAAGGTAACTTACAACTGCCATGGAAGCTCACAAAAGCCTCTGAGGCATTGGAAGTGAACTTGATATCCAACGGAGCCGAATGAGCTTGGAAAGCAATTCGAGGAGGAACATGGTCGGTGTTACAAGTCTCATCAGTTATGTTAGATGGCGCGCCATCATCAGCGAACTGATCCCCAACCTCGAGATCTCCCAAGTCTGGAAAATTCGAACTCGACCAGACAGTGTAGCAGAAAGGATAACCATAGTTGCCTCCTTGGTGATCACTAGAGCCTAAGGTGCCATGGTAGTTGAGCTCCTCACCAGGATTGTTCTGGTGAATGTCTTGACCACTCCGTTCAAGATCATCAACAGAGTTCTCGACAGACCAGATACCTCCAGAAGAAGGATGTTCAGCAACACCGACGGAATTTCTCAGACCCCAGCCAATGAGATGGCCATCAAGAAAGTCGAATGGTGCATCTCCGGCGCTTATCTCTGTAATATTATAGCTGCGAATCTGCGAATGCCCACTGGTGATGTCACCAGCGTCGGGGTCCTCGTTGGCGTTGCTGCCGCGGGAGACGAGAAGCGTGTCCGGCTGTTTCTTGGATATGAGCAGCGTGCGAGTGGTGTGATCCGAGTTGGTCATGTTAGTGACGAGGGTGAGATTGGAAGAGAGGTCGACGGAGACTGCCTGGCTGTCGTATGCGAAAGAAAAGACGCTTGCGGATGAAGAGACGTACAGGGTTTTGCCATCGCCTGAGAGAGCGAGTCCATGGTTGAACTGGTGTTACATCTGTCAGCTACCTCTCCTTATATCTTTTAAGAAGAGAAAAAAAGAGATGACTCCAATCTCTTATCATCCACTATCTCAGATGAATAGAATCACCCACTCATAGCCAACTTACATTTCTATCCGCAATCAACGTCTTCTTGCTCGCCACCGTCAAACACGTCCCGCCCTCATCATTCAACGTCAAATGCGTCAATCCAACCCCCGATTCCACAACCAAAAGCCCCCCGTCGCTATCAAACGCAATTCCTCTTGGCCTTCTAAAGCCATTCGCAACGAGGCGATACTGCCAGCCACTTGCCGCCACTGGCGCGGGGTACGTGACGTTGAGCTTGTTGGAGCAGGACTGCGCGGCAGAACTTCCAAATAGCAGCAGCAGCGATAGAGTCGCAGTAAGAGAAGTATATCTCGCCATAGTGGCCATCTGCTTGTGGATAATTTTCTCTAGCACAAAGAGGGCGTTGGTCGAAACTACAATGGGAAATAGGGTTTTAAGCTTATGAGAGCATCTCCCCAAAGGGTCATGAAGTTTAAATAGAACCCCTCAGACCAAAAGAGGCAGCTACAAGTTATCTTCCAAGCTTTCTCCTTCCCTTAAAAATGAACCGCATCATCATCTGATTAAACTTGGCAGGCATGAAAATGAGGTCACCGTTGTAGGGGGCCAAAAAGTAGGGAGAGGGGGAAGGTTACGAAGGAGGGATTGAACTTATAAAAAGCCAAGCTTTGAAGATCCCTGAATAGCCGCCGGTCGAGTGGGGTTTACCCCAGACTTGGGCTAAATAGAGTTGCAGCATGCCTATTATAACGTTACTTCAAGACTCCAGCTTTTTATACGTGGAAAGTGTAGAATGCGACCTTGCGGAATCCATATGCCTCGAATCATATACCATCCTTGCCCCATGTGCGCATAATAAAAAGCATTATGGGCTCCAAATCCAGCCGCGAACAGCATACTAGATGGAAGGGTCAGGGAATAATCAAACAAGCAGCCTTCCAATGCAATTCTTGGTCAACATTACATACCTCACATCTCAACAAGTCAAGCTCAGCCTCAGCGCATGAGATAATCATTTCTCATCTGTAAAAACTAGTATAGAAAATTGCCAAGAATGTCAAGACCCCTCCTTAGTTAATCCTTCCCCAAAGAGTAGCATTGACGATGATGCCATTGATATTTGTTCTCCCGGCTCTATCCAGCCCCCCGCCTTCCTTTCTGCTCATCGTAACCCTGCATGGGGCCTCTTCAAAGGATGCGCCTCTGTATTGAGCACATATTCATCCAAGCTAATCACGTCAGGGGGTGAGAAGATGAGGTAAAAATACTTGAGTGTCTCCGCCAGCCAAAAGCTCTAATAACACCGACACATTAGCCAGCCATCCCAATTTAATATTCATGGCGTCATCCAGAATGTAGAATAACTCACCTCCATCGAATCAAGCTTCTTCGTCGGTCCCTGAACAGTAACATCCTCTATCGCAGAGTTTGCGAGCTCCGTCTCCGTCGCCTTCATAATGGCCTCAAACATGCTCCAAGCGGTATCTTGCAGGTCCGCCTTGCCCGTGACGCGATACAGCACAAACAAGCTCTCAATCGCCTCTGGCCGCAGTATATAGCGCTTATCCCGCGCATGTGTAAACCCCTTGGGCATGCTCTTCCCGCCCAACTTCTGCCAGCGCTCTTCATCCCACCCACACGCCTCCAGCGAATTGCAGGGCACCATGCCGAAGATCTCGGGCATGATCCCCGTGGGGAAGCGGCCATACGCCCAGCCGCATCCACGTGCCAGGCGCTCTCCGATATTGACATGATCGTCGATATTAAAGAGCTTGCCGCCGAGCGCAAACATGCCTCCGACGAAGCACGTGAGATGCTGGCTGTCCGTCTCAAGACCACCACCTACTTTCCCGGCTCGAAATTCGCCGCTGAACAAGATATCATCGTGATCCGGCAACATAGGCCTAAACAGAAGATTTTGCACCGCTGTGTCCATAGCCCCGCGGTACATCTTCTCGTAGACCTCGTCCACACCTCCCAGCAAGGCATGCATCTTGGGCAGATATTCGTACAGCGAATCTGCCAATGCACCGAGAGTAAAGCTACTATCACCAACCAGCTCCGACTGGAAGTTAATATTCACCGGCCACATGCCCGGCAGCTTCGTACTGTTCTGTGTCCTCTCCAAAAAGCGAGTCACGCGATCAGTCGCATCATAGTACTTGCTATCGCCTGTCAGCTGCGACAGCCTCGTAAACTCCATGCTCAGCGAGCACGGCGACGCCGACGGATCATTCGTCCCGGCAACCAATTTCCCTCGCTTCGCCTTCTCAAAGTCGAGCCAGAATCCGGGAAGCCTGTTAGGCGTGTCGAATCCCATGTACAGCATCTCGCCCAGCTCAGTTGCCTTGCGCAGCAGCACAGGTTCGCCACTCAGGTCGTAGGCGCTCAGCAGCCCTCCCAGATGGCGAATTGTCGTCTCAAACATGTTGGCCGCCGTCGAGTCCGTAACCGACCAGTCAAGAGTACCCACCGCGCCAGCGGCCTCAGCAAACTCGCTCTTAAAACCCATAATCCAGAGCGTATCCAAGGCGTCAACCAGCGTCGCGGCCCAGCCGCCAAACGGGTCCTTGGCCGATCCAGACACAGGCGTGAGCTCATCCCTCATCCACGCAAGCCGTTTGTAGGCATCATAGCTGCGCTTAAAGGCGTCGCGTACAGCATTGCGGCGCTTCTCGTTGACCGCAGAATGCTTAAAGGCACTGGCTTGGGCCTGGACTCGGGGAAGTGCATTCGGTTTGTCAGTGGGCAGCGGCTTGATGTCCTTGACGCCGTGATGCTGCTGCACGGTCGTCCAGTCAAAGGAGCTCGGGACGAAGGCTGGTCGCACGGTCTTGGTCGAGGACAAGTAGTAGACAATGAAGGCGGCAAGCAGAATGCCGCTGAAGATGACCAGGCGGGCGATCCTCCGCGGCAAGCTCATACCATTGATTATCCCCATGGTGAATCAATCCGACTCTTCATCTCGCCCACGTTGTGACCAAAAAAAAAAACCAAAGAAACAGACAAAGAAAGAAACAAATGAAGAAGAGATTATCGTTCGACTAGTTTAGACGGAGGAAGAAAAGAATGGCACCTGCAATCCAATTGCTTGCCGTAAAAGGACAGCTACTCAGTCTAGTCAATGACGGCGCAGATTCCCTGGTGTTCGGGGTCTTGGTCTTGGCTCCAGGGGCAAATCAGCCAGGTTCAGCGCCCACCTAGAGAGGGGCAGCATCCCCGCAGCGACAGACTTGCGCCAGAGATAGTTTTATCTTCTATTGCCCGCAAGTAATCAATCCCCGGACAAATATCGAATTGGGCAAGTCTAAGAGCATGAATCAATAGTGCGGGAGGTTCCGAAAATAGAACCCCGTACGGAGTCCATATCCAGTTATTAGGCACATGTGCTGCATTCTGCCGAGTGCGGAGTCCTTGCAAGGTACCTACCCACCTGGGTATGGAGGATTGGGTAGTACCACATGTAGGCATAGACGCCATATCACCATCTCACAATATTATCCAGCACGATTCCTGAATGGCGGATGAAGTTCCCCGGCTGTCCTTCATTCCAATGCTATCTGTGTAAAGTAGGTAATATATAGTAAGGAACATTTCGCATAATGACAGATACTACTATATACATCAAAAGAGGGAGAAGCTCATTAGGGATCAGGCAGATGTGAAACAAGCAAGAGGCATGCCAGATGTAAAGGAGAAAAATGCAAATGTAAAACAAAAACAGGACAGATATTCATAATCCCCTACAAACAAACAAAAAAATCAAGGGTAACTATAAAAAAAAGAAGTAACATGTAAATCCAGGCATTCTGCTCTGGAATCGACACCAATCCGAGTCTGTTATATACCCTGACGCCCTTCAACAAGAAAAAGAGAAGAAAAGAGGAAAAGAAAAGAAAAGAAAATGCCAACAACAGCGGTCGCTTTTTTTCAAATAGGCTCTTCTTAACCACTCTCAACGGAGTCCAATCACGCTCATCTCCAACGTCCACACTCGCCGAATCCACACTTTAAGCTTGCCCTCGACGCCTTCAACGTTATCCAGTTCGATACCCTCCCACCAGCATCGCCTAGCGGGTTTCCGCCAGAATAAGAGCAATTTCTGCGCCATGCCGACAGCATTGTTGCCCAATTCGTTGCCGCGGATGTCGCTGCGCAACCGAGCTAGTGCCAGACTGCAGATAACGGCCTTGTTAGGTTCGCCAGCCCGGTGACCCCATTGATCATCGTGGTTGAAGCCACTGCGAAATATATGTTAGCCAACATTCTCTCCTTGCTAGGGCTATCTTATAAGAGGAAGAAAGTGAGTATAGGAGAAAATATATCTCAATAGTAGCTTACCCTGCCGTCAACATCTCAATCAAATGAGCTTCAGTCGTTCCTGGTTCATCGCTACGCTTCAGTCCAGAAAAGATACCATCCTGCTTAAGCAACGCACGTGCCGCAGCGCGCTTGACCTCGATCATATCGGGCTGGCTGATGTCCGACTTGGGCGGGATTGCATAAAAGTCGAGATCCTCTCTTAGCACGATGATGCCAGCTCGTTTTGAGCTATCATCTCGGGCACCCATTGGATCCAACGGAACAATTTCCCCATCTTGAGATGCGCCGGGCGAAGATTCGGTGGGGATTGTCTGAGCAACAGTTCGAAAGAAGTCCAACATGTATTGCAACGATGCAGGGTCATACTGCACTTTGATGTTAGTACTCGTAGCCCTTGGAATCAGTAGTCTGAGGACTGGGGTTTACGAACATCGACTTGCACGGCATCGCTATCGGGAAACCCGCTCATATGGCCTTCCGGGAAGAGGCCATTGGGAAAGAGGGATAACAGCACGAATTCAGGCAAAGTGAGTAGCTCGTCACGCGAAAGAACAAACCTGGTACCCCTGTTTCTATCTGTTAGCGATCCATAGCAAATCTTTTCTCCAGCTGGATATTACCACATACCGAAGGTCCATCGTGATTGTCTCATCAGCGCCGACATCTGGAATCGAGTTAGCCACCCGCTCTTTTTTTCTTCTGCTTCGTTTTCTTTTTCTTTTGTTCTTCATCTTCTCTACCCATTACAATATAGAGACACGGATTTTCACAGACAACTCACCTCCAATGGCATTGATGGGTGGCCCGCCCTGTTGTACCTGAGTAATAATACTCGCAGCTCCTCCGGCAGCCGCCATTACGAATGAGAATGCGAGGAGAGGACTATCCCCCTCCGAGTATGCAGGCGGCGGTTCGGCGTCGTCGTCTTTACGACTTGATTCTCCCTTGGTATCCCTGGGGAGCGCACGCTTGGTCTCGGCGACAGGGTCTTGGAAGGCGCGCGCAGCAGTAGGCTGGTCGGGATCGAAAGGCTCCGGGGCACGAGAGTCGGAGCCGTAAGCGGGCGCGGCGATTGATCTGAAAGCGCTTCCTTCCGGTACTACAGCAGGAAACTTTCCAAATGGCTCGCCACCGGGATGGTCTTCAACCGACGAGAAGAGCGACGAGAATGGCGGAGGGCGTGAGGAAGAAGCCTCCGAGATTGGATACTGTGGCGGCGGAGACTGCTCAGTCTCGTGGACAGCGCCGTGGTTGTCTGCGGCGTCGTTGTCGTCGCTGTCGTCGCGATCTAGCTCGAGGTCCAGCTGTTGTCGGCCAGCGGCGGTGGCGGCTGTGGCTGCGTGCTTGTAGTGGTGATGCACCTTGACCTCAGTCAACTCCGAGGACTCAGACGGTCCGGTTCCAGGCTCGTCCGTCTCAGACAATGTGGCGGATTGTAGATCACAGCGCTGGAGCTCGTTTCGGCGAGGGAGCGGTGATGGGGGCTAATAAGGGAGATTGATTTGGGCGGGTCAGTGCAGCGTGGGCATCTGGCTTTCACTGGCAAAGAGATGCTAAGGCGTGCGGAAAGGAGGCGAGCATTCGGGAGCGAACAAAGGGCTTCGCGGCGGTATGATCCAGGTCCAGCGGCTGAGGATGGATATCCGTCTTCTTCTGGGCTAATCCAAAGCACTTTGACCCGCTGATTGATGGTGCAGATTGGTCTGTTCAATTGATCTGGTTGACGATGAACTGCCGCTGATGAGTTGATGATATGGGTGGAGAACGACAGTTGCCATAGGCTGCCCGCTGAACCAATACTACATGGACATGCAACTAGGACCTTGCCACCCGTGCCCACGAGATTTCCAGCACCTTTAGGGGGTTTCCTCGACTTCGTTCAGGCGGGTTAGCCTCTAATAATAAGCCCCACCGCAGATGGAACGGGTAGCTAAAATTGGGCACACTCGCCAGCCAATGACAGAGCTCCAGCCGCACCAAGCTTCACATTAGCCGCCAGAGCCAACAGTGACTTGGGAGAAAAATTCCCACGAGCACTTGCGGAACCGCCAATAAAACGAGGGAAGATGGCTCAAGGTACATGTAAAAAAGAGGCTTATACCGAAAGGGGCAACACGGCCAAAAGTCGAAGCCAATTTTACGTCTGAAATTTTACTCATTTTACCTGATCCGCTAGGACGAGGCTGAGGAGCATGAAATATCCAGCCCACGTCAAGTCACTGTTTGAATACAGGAATTTACTTGTACACATAGCATGTGTTCCATACTCCGTACTCCATGCGCCGTAGTTCTAGTCCACAATACTATCCACACTCATTCGCTGTCACTGTCACCAAAGATGGCTCGTAACACTTCAGCATTGGCCCTCTTCCCTTCAACAGCCTCATTCCGGTCAGGACTCACCCGACCTTCTATTATTGGACTCTCCCGTGATGTTGTCGCTGTCGCCACCTTAGGAGCTGTCTCCTCAACTGCAGGGGATTCATCCCGAGTCCGAGATGCAGATAACAAGGGCATCTGTACGTCCTCCATTGGACTGCCATAGGCTGGTCTCGCACTCGAACCTGGGGCTGCTTTGCCAGCCTCGGGCTCATCTTCTCGATGAGAGTGCGCGGGCGGCTTGACATTGAAACGCTTACAGAGTAACCGGGTAGGATAGAAATCCTCGACCGATCGCGTCATATTGCCAAACATTCCCATCTTAGCAGCCTCTTCTGCTGGGTCTGAGGGTTTTGGCTCGGGCGCAGAGATTAATTCCTTCTCTTGTGCTCGGTCAGCTGAAATGATATGCGGCGCCTTGGCTGTCGTGAATCTTGATGCCATGAAGCCAGTCATTGGCTTAAATATCCTCGCACAGTTATGGAATTCGGTCATTTCTCGAAGAAAGTCATCATCTGACATGCCTCTGGGCCTTTCCGGGAGTGACAGCTTGGGATTCGTATGATGCTCCAAATACCGTTTGTAGCGAGCTTTTTTAGCTTCATTGTCTGCGTATGGTCCTCGCAAACCCCGTGTAATTGCTGCTATAGCCGTTTCACGGTCGAGTTTGGGAACTTGCTCCCAGAGCATTGCTTGCTTTTCGTCTTCCGACAATGCATATTTCTCCGGCACTTCGCCTCGACCGGGGGGCAAATCTACTCTCCCAGACGCCGCAGCTAGCTTCTCTCTAGCAGCAGCAGATAAATAGTCAAAAACAGATTTTCCAGGAAGGGCTTTTTCTCCAAGGATGGCGGCTCGAGATTTCGCATCAAGGGTTGACGACTTAGCAGCTTCAGCAGCTGAAATATACGTGGCGGCTTTATTTTCAGCATTAGTAGCCTTGGGTGATGCCCAGCCAGCTGGGACAGGCGGAGGTGCATATTTGGATAGGGCGATGGTTAAATCTTCCATGGCGGTGGCCAGGGCAAATCCATCCAGAGGAAGTCGTCCGTCCTGACATCTCCGCAAGCTGCCACCGACTCTAGAAGTTTTCGGTATGAAGACTGGAGTATTTTTTAGCGATGGATTTGCTGCAGCTGACAGCTTCTTCCCCTTCTTCTTCTTTTCGCCTCCAACAACTCGATTATACCTGATCTTAGGACCTATTTCGTATGGGTCTTCGTCGTCAGACCCGTTGTCGTTGAGGATGCCAATGCCGATGCCGCCCCGCTGGGGCTTCTTCTTAGTGCCTCCTCGAGATAATATTGACAACGCACCGTCACGAGCTTCACCTTCTTCGTCACTGTCAGCCTTGCTGTCATGGCGCAGCGAAGAAAGCTTTTCTTGTCCACTGTGTCCCAGGCCCTTGCGATCAGTCTTGTGTATAAACCGCATTACCTCAGCATTATCAGGTGCAAAGAGATGGGTTTCACCATCTGCCGCGTTGGACTTTGCGCCCAGGTCAAGGCGTGCACCTCGCCTCACTTTGGGTCCAATACCCTGGCCATTTTTCCAGCCCATTCTCCGCAACAACTTCAGGCCCATTGTATCTCCGTCAGCTCTAAAGAGACCCATCAACCCCCCGGCACGGAGTTCTTCCTGGGTAGATGATCCCAGCCCGGCAAATGCCTGGGTGGTCTTGAGCGTCTGTGCTTCCGCGGCATCCGCAAGGTCTTCTTCGTCCATATAATCTTCGGCGCGCCGGTGGGAATGGCTAGGTTCATCTTTGTGTCGATTCGTGCGACTTGACACAAAGGTAGCTGGTGTCCATCCTTCTTTGGATCCTACCGTGTTGAAGTAGCTTTCTTGGCGGTCAGACGTCAGTGATCGAGATTGGGGTCAAGAGAGCCGTGACTTACCCTGCGCTGAAGCCGCCTGTAAAAGCTCCATGCAATCTCCGTCTACCCTTTTCATCCCTCACCTCCTGCTTCCACAAGGGAAGATATGAGCCATCGTCGCGTTCGCCGTCCTCAGGCAAAGGGGTGCCGAAGATGGCGTATGGCGCATGGAGGTCGGCCTCGAATGTCGCCCGAGATCGTTTGTAGGACATGGGCGTTTGTATTCGGGCAAGTGCCGCGTGCAAGTGTTCATGGCATTTAGGGGGATCCGATACAGCTCAGAGCATAGCTTTTGGACTAATTGACGGCTTTGCGATGAGGCAACAGAAGGGATTGTCGATGCCGGTTGGAGGAATGATCATATCGGCTCAAGTCAGGAACAACCTGGTAGCAGATGCGCTATCGATAAAGTCGAAGAAATAGTACCTGTAATGCTACTTCGTAGAGACCCCTTACCCTCCTGGTACTAGCCCGCTCGCCCTGCCCGCCTTTGGCCCACTGACAACCTAACCAAGTTACCGTTGCCAAGGTCCAGCACCAGCACGACGCATCTAGCTAGTAGGCCTAATACCTGGTAGTAGGTACCGGTAGTAGGTATTAGCTCTTTCATGCCGCGCAGCTCCATGCCGTTGCATACAGTATACTCCCTGTCCTCTGCTTCTAAGCCAAAGGCAGAACTTGTTTTATGTGATTGCCGCTTCCGGGCTACTTTTGACTTTGCTCAATAAAGTCTCCAAGCCCCAAGTGTATTTAATATTTATTTCGTACGGCACCTACTATTAAATTCCACGGCGCACACTCTGACCCTTGTGACGTGCTTCAGTCGTAAGCTTACGGGTCAGGAGTGCTGCTGTTCTTGGGGAGAATTGACCAGTCAGTAACCCCCAATTCAGCCAAGGTACATACCCAGCGTTCCAAGTGTTGGTAAAGAACTATTTCTATGTTTTCGAGGAAACAGCTTTAGCAGTACTCCGTATAGAGTGGAAGATAGCGGTAGTACTTCGTATAGGTATCAGAAGAGTACTACTAGGTAATAAGCCGTATAGTACTCTGTGTAGGTACCTAAGTTAAGCATACGAGTAGCTCAGCATGGCTTACGAAGTTTTACTCCTCGGGAATATGGAAAGAGAAATAGGTACTACTAATAGTCCCAAGCCTGTTCTGCGCCTAGTTGGACCTATTGACGCTCCCTTTTCGAGGGCTGCTAAAGGCCGGGCTCTAGTGCAATTAGATTAGCCAGCATTGATTAATATTGGTCTGCGAAAAGGGAGCGTACAATGATGACTGCTCCATTTTATTTTATGTAGAACAAATAGGTGCCTGAAAACATCAGGAATTTGACATTCCAGCCACAGCAAGCACAATGACGAAAGAGAACAAAGCATGGGGGAAAGACAAAGACAAATAGGGGGGTAAGACGCCCACAAATTTTCATCCCAGCGAGAGAGAAAGAAAAAGAAAAAAAAAAAAAGAATAAAGAACTGGTGCATTGACGTTTCAAAGGCGCCGCATTTGTTTACCAGCGACAGGGAGCTTGTTGGCAGCCCCCCTTCGCGAGCTGGGGTTAGAGAGCTGGAGCACAGATGCCCAAAGCTATGGACTACTAACTTAGGTACATATTAATATTACTACTACTACTCCGTACCTAGGTAGATACTATACTTCTACAGGTAGTAAGACAGCCAGATCAGGCCTTTGCACAACCAAACTTCCATGACAGCTCTACTTGTAATCTCCATGTCATCCAGCGACAGGAACACACGCTGTGGAGCCTGCAGCTGTAATGGCGCCTGAGGGGATGCCTAGATGAGCTGTACCCAGCCCCGGTCCAACCACTGAGCGGCGCACGGCCCCTGGTGCGCTAGCACAGCGAGCCAGGTTTGGCCACGAGCCCTGAGATGCTGCAGCAGGCCTTGCAAGGCCCATGGCACTCCGCTGAAAGTGAGGCCCAGGTACGAGGTACCAGCTTGGCGACAGCTGTACTTGTGCATGCTCGGTCCTGGCAGATGTGGGAATGGTGGTTTGTATGAAGCAGTACCTCGACAATGGCCGTAGATAACACAGTTGCGCAGGTACTGCCGTGGTGGACTCGCAAGTTGCTAGCTCGAGGTTAATGGATCGCTCTGCGGAGCACCAGTACCAGTACCCGTACATTTTCTCCATCAGAAACTGGAGCAAAAGGCAGCCCGCAGGATTACCGCTCACTCAATGATATCTCGTACTACAGACTACAGTACGGAGCAGCCCCCAAAAGACTAATGTATCGAGGTCTGGTGCCGTTTACCACTCGGCCCCAGCACTGCGTTACCTCATCCTGTCCATTGTCACCCTGCTCTGTTCTCCCCCAGCCCTTCGCCCCGACAACGCGTGGATCTTCTCCTTTTTTATCTCGCAGCAGAGAGGAGGGACATTGATGCTTCCGTGACGCACCCGCGGGCCTCGCTCCAATCTCGCCTCGCCCCAGCCTTTGCCTGACGGCTTCCCAGTGCCCTATTTGCAGTGCAGCCCGAGGGCCGGCCCTGGCAGAGCATACGAAGTACTCATTAAACAAATTGACCGCCATGACAACCGCCGCAGCGTCTCAAGGCTCCGACTTCTCCCACACCTCCCCCTCGCGAGCAGCCCCATCCCGGTCATATTCCACACGCTCCCGCCCCCCTCCCGTACCCTCTGTTGGCGGCGCGGCTGGACCACCTGCGTCCTCCATTTCCAACTCCAACTCCAACTCCAACCCGCACTCGTATCATCATCACCAGTACCAAACCCAGCCTGCGTTGCAGCAGACGACAACGACGACACAGCAGCAGCAGCAGCAGCAGCAGCAGGCTCGTCACCGTCGCCGCAGCTCCTCGTCGTCCCGCCCGGCCCACGCCCTCGAGACTACGTCGTCACAAAATGACTACGAAACTTCGCATCTAGCCGCATCTCAGTCCAAGCGCAGCTCCAGCCGAGATCGCCCACCGCTCTCTTCTAATAACAGGGCTCCCGACGCCTCTCGATCTCATCGAAGGAGCACTAGCACTCGTTCTACACATAATCGTCAAGGCCACGCCGAAATGCCTCCCTCCGCCGTCGCCAACAATGGCAGCACTGCCGCTGCGTCGCACAACACCTCGCATAACGCTGCCGACGCGACGCACGCCAAACAGTCCAGATCGCGCACCACTATTCCTACCCAGTCTGGCAAATGGATCTTGGGCAAAACCATCGGCGCTGGCAGTATGGGCAAGGTGAAGCTCGCTCGCAAAGAAGATGGGACTGAACAGGTTCGTAGCCCCCCCCCTTCCACCCCTTGCTTTAGTTTGATATACCGTTGCATTGCTAACGTCATGGGGTTTGCTCCCAACTAAAGGTTGCGTGCAAAATCATCCCTCGCGGTTCTACCGATGATGGCCATCAGAGTCGGGCAGAAAAAGAGCGCGCGGATCAGTCAAAGGAGATTCGAACCGCTCGCGAAGCTGCCATCGTCACTCTTCTCCACCACCCTCACATATGCGGTATGCGGGACGTAGTTCGCACAAACTATCATTGGTATATGCTCTTTGAGTATGTCAACGGCGGCCAGATGCTCGATTACATTATTTCACATGGCAAGCTTAAGGAGAAGCAAGCCCGCAAGTTTAGTCGTCAAATTGCCAGTGCTCTTGACTACTGTCACCGGAACAGCATCGTCCATCGCGATCTGAAAATCGAAAATATTCTCATCAGCAAGACCGGTGACATCAAGATCATCGATTTTGGCCTCAGCAACTTATTTTCGCCTCGCAGCCATCTCAAGACCTTTTGCGGGAGTCTTTACTTTGCCGCCCCCGAGCTTTTACAAGCGAAAGCATACACGGGTCCTGAAGTTGATGTGTGGAGCTTTGGCATCGTTCTCTACGTTCTCGTTTGTGGTAAGGTGCCTTTCGACGATCAGAGCATGCCTGCTCTTCATGCAAAGATCAAGAAGGGACTCGTCGACTACCCAAGCTGGCTTTCGAATGGTAAGAACCCATCATCCCATCCCTCAATACGTGGCCCGTTATGTGATTCATTGAACACCTACTGACACGTGCTTAACATAGAATGCAAACACCTAATGTCTCGGATGCTGGTTACGGATCCCAAGCAGCGAGCCACCATGCAAGAAGTTATGAACCACCCATGGATGCTCAAAGGGTTCAGCGGACCTCCAGATAACTATCTTCCCGTCCGAGAGCCACTCACCGCAAATTTGGAACCAGAAGTCATCCATGCCATGCAAGGTTTCAACTTTGGCTCTCCCGAGGCCATCCGCGCTCAACTTACAAAGGTTGTCGACTCGGAGGAGTATCAACAAGCCGTCAAGGCCTACCAACGGGAGAAGGAGCAGCCGCAGCCTAGCAAGGACAGTGAGAAGAAGCGCGGATTCGGCTTCGATTTCTACAAGAGGAGAAACTCCAACAGCCGCGACACCCTTAGTGGGCCGAGCTCAGAGGCGTTACAGATTGGTGCTGATCCCCTTAACGCGTTCAACCCGCTCACTTCCATATATTATCTCGTCAAAGAGAAGCAAGACCGTGAGCATGCAGAGATGAACCCGCCTGCAGCTACATCTCGCGAAAAGGAAAAAGAAAAGGAGCGGGAGCGAGAGCGTGAGCGTGAGAGAGAGAGAGAAAAGGAAAGGGAACGTGAAAAGGAGAGAGAAAGAGAGCGTGAACGTGAGCGCGAGAAACTTCCAGAAGCCTTGCCCGACTTGGTACCCCCTCAAGCGGCTCATACCAATGCTGCAGCGTTTGAGATGCCAGGAGAGAGACCTACAGGCGGGCGAACTCGACCCAGAGCTCGTACTCACGGGGAAGACGATGCACCAGATTTGGTGAAGCAGCAGCACGTACCTGTGGCTCCTGAATCAAAGGCCGAGCAACTGCAGAAGAAGGAGGGCACCACTGCTAGCTTGCTCCGGCGCTTCAGCACTCGGAAACGCAGGGAGCCTGATCGATCAGAGAGGGAGAGAGACCGTTCTCACCCTCCCGTGGTACATGTCCACTCACCGCCCGAAGGTGCCCCTACAGCCCCTAGAAAGAGCTTTAGCATCCGACGTGGACGGCGAGAGCCTGACGACGGGGCTAGTATTGCGCTACCATCCGGCGGCAGCCAGCCGCAACATAGCGAGCTACTAAGCCCCCCAATGTCTGCTGGTGGTATTCGCGGATCGCGAAAGTCAGGTCTTGGACGGTCAACTAGCGTAAATTCAGCGGA
>JARFTM010000282.1:0-31113 GCA_030278935.1 Trichoderma polysporum | reverse complement strand
CCCCCCCCCCCCCCCCTCCCTTGTCTCTTCTTCTCCTCTTTGGAATCAAAAAGTTCCAAACAGTAATAGCCAATTCCTCTCCATTCTACTTCCGGCTGGAGCTATCAGACTTTTTACCCCAAATTTGCTAATACATGAGCTGAGAGGGGCAAAACAAATAGTTCGACTTACATCTTCGAATCACATAAACGGAGGCAGCGTATTAGCGCTAAGAGAGGCTTGGAGGACTGCCCCGATACCGAGATTCGTCCGGTTACGCATGAATACTAGAGAGATGAGGGGGAAGACCGGCACCATCGATCTTACGTGCATTACAAGTCTAATTCAGTTCGTTTCGTAGTCTAGGCAGCTTTTCTTTAGTCACTTTTTCAGTATATACACATGCGCACACAGGTCTGGTGTTAGGCTGATCAGCCTGTCTCGGTTGCAAAGTTGGGGGAGTTCAGTCGGATTTTTAGGCGATTATGATCTCATTGTTAAATATTACAGACTTGGGTGATTCCCCAAGTCTCTCTAAGAAGTGAAGGTAAAATTGTTACAGTATGTAAATTGTAAATTTCGAAGCTAAACTTGTTGCACTGCTGAGTTCTTTCTCAGCAGTCAGATATCGAGTCTCATAATCGTAAAGTTGCCCATGTTCCGTCGCAAGAAAATCCCTAAACCCAACTCCTCCAGGGGTTCCAAGCCCTGTCCATAATGTCCCATCACTCAATTTGCAAAATCCAAGCACTTATCGCTTTATCACACACATATTCAGCCCCTTACACATCAAGCGTCTTCTCCACAAACTCGACCTTTTCATCTTTCTCATCTCCATCGCGGTGCAAGAGAGCAACTTCAAAGGAGGTGTAGATGACGTCGGCGTTTCCGGTTCGCTCCTCACCCTCGCGAGCGAATTCCCATTCTGAGCGCGTGAATCTCTCAAGAACCTGGGGAGCAATGTTGACAAAGCGGAATTGTAAATCTTTGCCCAAGTATTTGCGTAGAGCCATCTTTAATTCGATAAGTAATAGAACACCAGTCGTATCAATAAATGAAATCATTCCAAAGTCAAGGACGATGTAGCGCAAAGGAAAGGCATCTGTTGAGATGGGCGTGATTTGTTCACGGTGGCGGATCTTGGTCACTCGTCGCTTCGTCGAGTCGGTCCAAATTCGGTTGTCTTCGGCGGCCTGTGACATTTCTGCCGTGGCTTGGTAACGAACTTTGACGTCTTCAACAATCGAGTTCTTAAGTCGTTCAGCGTTGGGGAACAGCATGTCGCTGTTAAATCTGACCAGGTACGCCTCTGGGGGAACATCAATCTCCGCGTCATTGGGACGGCTCTTTGAGAGTGACCAGTGGTTGTTCTCGGCCTGTGAATGAGAAATCTTGACCAAACCAGGGAAGGCAAGCCTGAGAAGAGTGTAGACGATACTAAAACCGACGGACACGGCTAGACCAATCTCTGTTGAAGTGAAAAGGGTGACCCAGAATCCTAGCATAGAAGCAACAAAGTCGATGAAGCTGATTCTCCAGTATCGGTAAAAGAGCTTGGGTGGGGAGACAAGATGAGCGACAGCCATGATCTAGAAGGAAAAGGGGGAACACGTTAGTATGTCAAGTGTGTACCAGCGAAATGAGATATATAAACTTACAATGATAGCAGAGAGAGTAGCCTTGGGGATCCAGTACAGGGCCGGAGCAAGTTCGTAAAGTGTCAAGAGAACAAACCCGGCAGTAAAGATGAAGTTCAACGGAGACCTGGAGCCGGCCTCGCTAGAAACAGCTGTACGACTCATAGCACCACCAGACGCCATTGAACCTTGAATACTGGCAACCATGTTGGCAGTGCCGAGGAACAACAACTCCTGAGAACGGTCAATGTCATATCCATTTCGTAGACCAAAAGCCTTTCCAACACCAAGATGTTCGATAGACATGGCAATAAATGGGGCCACCGCTCGACCGGCTACCTTGATGAGAAGGTTGCTATCATGGGTCTTGGCCTTGGCAAGTCCGTTGGCATCAATCTCAGTCACAGCCCACATGTAGTCTGGCTCAGCACGGTTCTTGTTAACACCCCAGGAGATTAGGGTATAGATGACAAGAACAACCGCGGCTCGACTGGTGCAAACAAACTTGATCCACTTATTCTTCTTGCCAATAGTCTTGCCAGCGTGCTCGAAAATTAAGAGCATCGCAATGCCAGTCAAACCAATGCAGGCTGTCATTCCCTTGATCTTGTCAAGATGACCGAGGACACCGCGAATGATTTCCACAGTTGTGGTACCGACCGTCAAGCCGACTAGTGAGCCGACTTGTCCAAGCAAAATGACCAAAGCCACAGCTGAAATCCAGCCAGTCAATACAGGTCCACTGACGAAATCGAGGAGGAAACCGAGTTTGAGAGCTCCTACAATCAGAGCGTAGACACCAACCATGAATGCCACGGCCGAAGCAACTTCGGCCGGGTCTTCATCAGGCAAGGAAGCGACCGCCTCCGCAGTAAGGAGACCGAGAACCGATGTTGGGCCAGTTGATACCTCTAACAAATTGAAAAGAATCCGTGTCAGCCACTCTGAAACAGATGTACTGCTCCACTTTCAAAAAAGAAAAAGGACAGATGAGGATTCATTTCACTTACCTTTTGAAGTACCCATGAAGAGGTAAAGCAAAGACGGAATCCAAGCAGAGTAGAGACCGTGCACCACAGGGATAGTGGCAATTTTAGCATAGGAGATACCCTGTGGCACGAACATCACGCCAACGGTGATACCGGCGATGAAGTCGTTCAACAGCCATTTGGGATTGTATCGAGGCAGCCACTGGACGATGGGAAGTTTTTCGATGAGGTACTCAGCTGCGGCAGACGGGATGCGGCGAGCGATAGGCCCAGACCAGCGCTTGGCTCTATTGACATTGGAATCTGTACGATAGGCCGTGGCAACACCTTCTTTGGCCTGTGAAAGGCCCTTGGAAATCTTCTCCATTTTGGCAATCGGAGAGAGTCGGGATGTGTCCGTTAGGGCCAACGGGTCTGGAGGTTCGGAAAGGTCTCGGAGTTGCGGCAACTCAACAAGCCTCAGTGCAAACGTATATATAAATAAGAACTAAGGCCAACCTTAATGTTATCGATCGAGCCAGACACCGATGGTCAAAGCTGGAGCAAGGAAAAGGGGGGAGCTCCTCGACTCTATATAGGTGTGAGTATGAGAACTCCAAAACCCTAGGACGTCTTCTTGGCGATGGTTACCCAGGCAAAGTTGGAGAAGGAAACTGCTTCAAGCAAGCTGAATGGCTGTGCAATACTCGGGCTCAAGAACTCAACGCGAATGGATGGTACCCTCCCAAAGGTACCGGTCCTTAGATTTGACAAAGCCCCGAATCTGTCGCATGCAGCACACCAACTTTATCCAAACAACCACCCTCCCTAGGCGCAAAAAAAAGGCGAAAACGAGGCACACCAACCTTAATCAAAATCGTCCACGTTCACCGAGAGGGGTAGCATTGGGAGCTAAGAATTGCCTCGACGGCAGCCAGCGCGAATCTAGAGACACGCGAATGCCTGGCTCGGCAGTATTTCAACACCCCTAGGATGGGAACGTCATGCTGCATGTCGTTCATTTTCTCATTACGTTCCCTGCAGAATAAACGAGCAATTGCTCCACGCATGCAGCGTCGACAAGCATTCGTCCATTACTCTATCCCCATGTACTGTACGAAGTAACATGTGCTTCGTACGTACTAGTGCTCCAAACGAAGTACGGAGTACATGGACAATCGGCCGCATATTGAGCTGCGCTTACGAGTATGGCCGGACTCTCCAAATCTACGAGATAGCCAGGGGAGGGCTGCTCTGGATATGCATGCATGTAGCCCAAGGCCCCCTCTCCTTTCTTGTTCCCTCTACCTTGCTTCAACGCTGCACAGGCATGAGAAACGACGGTTAATTCTAATCAGACAGAAAGTGCTGTTGGTCTAGCAAATGCCTCCAAATTTCATGGGGTAATATTCGCTAACTAGCTTCTCCAGACTGAATGAGGAGTCAGGGCCAGGTTCGAAGATGCTAGCTCCCCGGGCCAATGAAGGGGCATCAGACATGGCTTCACATCCCTCGACAACAAGACAAGCCGTGAAAAGAACAATCCAGTTGTGTAATAGCGAGCCCCTCAGTGGCGTTTTTTCGACGATAGCTCCAAGTCCACCCCCAGCCAGAGGCTAAACAAACTTAGCGGCTGACTAGCAAAGATGCTGCCAGCAGTGGAGATTTCTTATTGCATTCTTGCAGGCATCTTGGTCGGGGAGCTTGCCATGCCTTGCCCCTGCACCCATTCAATTTACCGTTTGTTTCTTTTCTCTATTCCACCTTGCTCCCGCCTGAATTAATCATCCAACCTTCTCCACGAGCCTGAAATGTCACCACTCATGGTGAAAGACCGGTCCTAAAATGACTGATCTGTGTTGGGTCTCCACATTGCGAGAAGCGGGCGGGGTCGACAAAATCCACAGATTTGCAGTTTTATCGAGAGATGGCATCAAGCACAAAGACGACCAGGGTATTGACGATAGTACCTATGGTCCGTACTGGTACATGCAATTATCAAGGCAAGGCTTCAGGGTCTCTCTAAGCTCCAGGGGAGCCGCATGTGAGTGACGGATTATCAAAGCAGACCCCCCAGTCGTGCCGGTTTTCCGAGTTGGTGGTACTACTGCGTTGCAGTGAATGCGAGCCAAGACCGTTATACAACGTGTGCCCAGGAAAACCGAACAGCTCGACTGTACCCGTCACTGTGGGTTGAAACAGAGCGTGCCGCATGAGATCTGCCCTCTGTCAGCTACAATCACATCTCCTTCTAGCGAAGGGTTAATTAGGTGGCTTAATTCCAAAACAAAAGGAGGGCATAGCTTACAGAGCTGGAGACTGGGGGGTGTGGCTTCCGGCCGGCCCCTGTTCCTGGCAAGGGGATCTCAGCGTGCCTCTCCGGACTTCAAATGAAGGTGACGAAGCTGCATCGCGCGTGGCATCTGATGGCAATGGCATTCCATGAGTGGTTGGGACCAGCACTCCGGCAGATGGCTTTAGTCCAGGCGGCTAGTGCGGAGGCCACTTCTTGATCCCGGGCCTTGCGCTCCAGCTCGCCGGCATCTCCAATTCACAAACGCCTGGACGCCCATCTCCTCGTGGATTTAGTTTCCAGTTCCAACAGCGACTTGCCCTATCTGTATCAATCCGCCATCTACTGTGATTGGACTCGGCGGCCCTGCAGGCCCCTCTCAGGCAAAATATCCCCCTTGGGAAGACTTGGAGCCCTTTCTACGGGCAATGTAACGCTGAGGCTGCATGGGCCGCTCCCGTTTTAGAAACAGGCGACGGATAGGGAGTAACTCGAGCAGCTTTTTCTAGTTAAAGTTGCGTCAACCAGGCCGTGGGGCCCCTGGTCGAGATGCCTGGCCGGAAAGAGGGTCAACTCTGGTAAGGCTTGGGCCGCTGCCGTGAAACTGATCTGGGGAGGACGGGTATCCGGATGACTTCGTTTTACTGCAATCTCTCTAGACTCTCGACCAGCCAAAAGTCAAGAGACCGCTCAGTAGTAGTTCGGCGCCTCTTTGCGGGGTACATTAGGGAAATGGAGATGAAGTGGAGAGATTCTGTAGTGGAAAAGGCAGCGATGAAGCTAGAGGCGGCAAGACCAGCGAAAACATCCGCTATACTATTTAGGTATGAACTATAGTGCCTTACTAATCCGAAGGTAATTGGGGTACCTATGTACATGTGACAGTACATACCTTCAAGCTGTACTAATCCTAAGTTATTTTTAGTTGTGCAAGGAATGTGCCTGTACCTATCCTTATACTACGTGATACTCCGTATAGGATTTGATACGTGATAGGTGGTCGTTACTTCGTCGTCACAAAAATCGTTCCATCCTGCCTATAGCCGCCTTCTCTCTCTCCACACGTCTCCCTTTTTCTATTCCTGATCACACCTACTACTATTTGTTTGCCACACCAGGATAGTATCACATTTGGGACATGCAACGTCAACTCCACCGACAAAACAAAAAAAAGGCGTGCGTATGCAGCACCGGCAGCTCGGCGCGTGAGGGCCCCGACCGTCGACAGGGGTTAAGAATAACTTTCGACGAGAGTATACGAAAGTGCAAGTAATAAGCTACTGGGAAATAAAGGCAAATAATGGGACCCCTGGGAATGCATCGCTCCCCCTTGTCTTGCGGCTGCCGTCATGTATTTACAAGAATTTCCAGATCCTCGTCTTACATACTCGGAGAACTCCGTCCCAAGCTGGAAACCGATTCGCGGCCAAGGGCTTACATAAAAGGGTTCATCGCCAAGCTTCACAATCCGCGAGCTCCCCAGATGCCCAGGCTGCTGTGTCATGTCGCCCAGAGAAGCCAAGTAAGCCGTCAATGGCACTGACAGGACGCAAAAGTACGGGGTACGAGTTACGAGGTACGGGGTGCGCCTACAGAGCACGTAGCATGAAGGACGGAGCATCACCCGCGGTATTATTGACTTGCTCATCTACAACCAGCAATGATCGTCATCTTCAGGCCCTGCGACGCAGTTTGACATTTGGTGAAGTTGCCTTCGGCTTCTGACATCCGTTGTGACGGAAGGATGTCCCGTTATCAAAAACGCCATGTCGCACGGTAATGACTGCGCACCACCACTGGGATGCCTGGCATTGCGTCCAACCCTTGCCCCGTCTCTGGTTCTTCTACAACCTGCGAGGCTCCGCTGTCGCTCCCAGAACCTCCCTACGCCGACAATTTGAATAGGATCACCAATTTCGCCGATATAGCCAATGAAGTGAATGGCCACTGCAACCTGTATGGCATTTAGAGGTCTGATACTTCGGCCATGTCGGTAACTGCTTGAAGCCGATTTTCGTCCGGCTCTAACTTGTGATGTCTTTTACATTGTCTGCGATATCAAGAATACTTGTGTTTCATTTGGTCCCTTCAATAATCCAAGACTTTCTCACCTCAGATCCGCCCCCTCCTACTCTCCTGCCTTCCTCCAACCCCCCCCTTTCCTCGGCAGTCCTACTGGTAGAATACTTCTATTACTCGATTTCCTAATACAACCAAAGACCCGAGGCAATCCAGCAGCTGTTCGGCACGTAAATCTTTGTCCCGAGCGCATGGCATTTCCAAAAGTCCCCCCCATCTTGCATCGTTACGCGGGCTTAACTGAGATTTCTCCAAGTCCCAAACAGCCTAGCTGGGTTTGAAGATGCTGTTACGTCCGCTTTCTGTCCGGTGATCGACATGCAAACAGCCGTGGGTGTCTTTGGGCTGCATATTAATCAAACTCGTACCCTTCACTTTGTTCTATTTTTGATTATTTGGACCGCCGGTTCAGGGTCACATTAGAAAGCCTGACTCGAGTCATCTTGATACTATTTGGATATTTATGGCGCAATATGCGTGTAGCCGCCGGTACTAGACCTATTGGGCAGCCATTTATATAGAAAGTCCATCACTGTCGAGCTGTTGCCCAGCTGCGATGCCCTCCTTTGCTCCGTATCAGCCCCCCTGCCTGGCTAACAGTCAGATACACAGACTACTAGTACTAACAAGATGCCACCACAATTACGAGCCACCTCATGCGGAGCTCGGAATACAGGCCGCAGAAGTGCTCGTACTAGGTGGGTGGCGTGCAGATAACGCACCTAACTGCATCTAATATCTGTCTTAGTCATTTACCAGCTGCCCAAACGGGTCGACGTCCGTACGCCCAACGCGCCTTATCTCGAACAAAAAGTGGTGGTGGTCGTCTCGGGAATTTTCATTGGCAGCACATAACTCTATCTATCAAGCATGATTTCTTAATCGCAAGAAGCTCTCCCTTCAATGGAACGGTTCTTTTGATTCCCTCAATATCGATCCGGGACATACTACAGTGCCCGAGCTGCATGTGGCTGGCTGGCATAAGTGAAAGGCCGCATATCTCCGACGGAACTAGAACAGCCTAAGAGTGTAAAATGAGCGATTAGAATGAAACAGGGCATGCTTGTAAGTCCTTGGCTATTCTAGGTCACCAGAGATGTAGGCTATTTACGACTGTTGATACATTCTGGGCTAATGCCATTGCAGTGACATTGCCAAAAGCCCTCCCAAGCCGCTTGCCACTAATAAAACCTATACCACTCTTTAGGAATAGACCTTTTTGGAAATCATGTTGAGTTGTTCCGTAAAGGGTTCCATGAACAATCGAAAGAAAGGGGGGGGGGGGCCTTGAGCTTACACACTGCTGCCTAATCACTCGCAAAAATATATGCATTACTGCTATCATATTCACGCTTTGATAGACGTGGCGAGCTTCATTGGCAGGGAGGAGACAAGCCGAGGGAAAAAGAGCTCTTCGTACTTCGCATAAGTCATATGATTCTTTAAGGGGGGTACTTTCCTACGGCCTACTTGATAGCCGTGGCCAAGAAACAAGGCTCCGTAAAGCAGCTTAACACTGCGCCCTCTCTCTCACATTAGCAGCCCTTTTCATGACCTCGGTAGGTACTTTTGAAAGAGTCGACTACACATATATTCTGGAAAATTTATAAGCACTTGGAGTTAAGCCATGTCAAGATTACGTTTTGCGGGTGAAATATAAGCTGATTACTATTACATATCAAATTCCACCCAAAATGACGGGCCGTTCCTACAAAAATTGCCTAGCTAGGAGCATTGCATTCCGTATACACCAGAATTTCTGTCATGTTGCCCTTTTTCCTCCTCCCTACCCGTCAATAATGTCAGTTTCTGTTGGTTGGTGTCATGCAACCATCATTTAGAGGCTTTATCAACTTTTTACGTACGAAATACCTTCTTGATGTAACCCCAATATCACAAAAGAAGACCGAAAAAATGATGTTATCCTAAGCTCCTTCCTATTCACAAGAAATCAACACGGGGAGAATAGGAAAAAATCAGGAAATTTTTTATGCTTAAAATTGTAAATTTCATAGATCGATATCAAACTACAGTAACCCTAGTAAGGGCAGAATAAGTAGCACGCAAAAAAATATTAACTAATTAAGAAACGCCCCCAAATGACATGGTCCTTGAATATCGTCCCACAGTTGATACATGTACAATAAAGTAAGTGTGTGCCTCGTAACTTTTACAGCTTCGACTTTTAGCCGCTTATTTCGTAATCTCGTCCTTCTTTGCGTCCTTGACCTGCTCCCAGAACTTCTCACCGGCCTCTTTGTCGTCGGCGAACAAGTGGTCCATGACAAGTCGCTGGGGAGACTCGCCCATCCACTGGAAGAGGGAGAAGTCTCGGAACTCGTCGGCGCGGAAGATCTCGAGCATCTCGACGGGCTCGTCACCAATGTTCTGGACAAAGTGGCCCATGTTGCGGGGGACAATGCCGACGTCACCAGCAACGTAGTCAAAGGTGCGGGCAGTACCCTCAGAGGCGAAGATGGTGACACGGGCACGTCCACTGATGAAGAAGGACCACTCGTCGGCGTTGGGGTGCCAGTGCATCTCACGGATCGCACCGGGCTCGATGATGGCGTGGGCGGCGGCCACGGTCTTGGAGATGGGGAAGTTCTTGGAGTCGGTGATGCGGACTTGACCTCCGGTGGTCTTCTTGGGCTCTTGGTCGAGCATCTTGTGGGTGAACTGGTACTTGGACTCCTTGACGTGCTTGCCCTTGGGTGCCTCGTCCTCGATGGAGCCAGGAACGGAGCCCTGGAAAATGTATTTCTCACCGGCGGGGAGGTGGTCGAACAGCTCGGGAGCGAGGTGGAAGTTCTCGGCGATGACGGACTTGGGGGTGTGCGCTGCAAAGCGTATTGTTAGCATCATCATCATCTACAGCTCATCTCATAAGTCCATAAAAAGTAAATAGCTTCATATACGTACCCAGCCAATCGGACAGAATGAAGGTCGACTCCTCGGAGAAGTTGCCGTCATCGAAGATGATGAGGAACTCGGTTCCGTTCTCACCGAGACCCTGCAGAGAGTGAGGGACACCGCTGGGGAAGTACCACAGATCACCCTTCTTCAGGTCATCAATGAAGTTGCCACCCTCGTAGTCGAGAGCAGTGACGCGGACCTCGCCGTCAAGAACGTAGGCCCATTCGGCCTCCTTGTGCCAATGAAGCTCACGAATGACACCCTTGTCGAGTCTCATGTTGACACCAGCGAGCTCAACACTGGTGGGGAGCTCACGGATGGTGGTCTGTCGGGTCCATCCTCCTTCCTACAGTTCAATTGTCATGTCAGTAAGAAAGGTAAACTCAGCGGCGCGGTAATCCCGGCGGTTTCGCGCAATTTTTTATTTTTATTTTTTTTAAATAAAAAAAAATACTGAAAGCGATTCTTACCTCAATTCGCACGTGAGAGTCGGTGAAACTCCATCGCATGTTGGCAATGTTGCCGTGGTCAGTGCTTGGCGGGCGGATCATGTCGGGGCTTTGACGCGATCGATCGCGGTTGTATGGGCCGAGAACCGACGCTCCAAAGCCGTTTCGCCAAGGCTTGGGGTCCAGCTTCTTGCCAACGGCATCAACGTAGTTGTCCTCGGAGTCGCGGTGGCCGGGAGTGTAGGGCTTGCTGTTCTCGCCAAACTTGGCGGGCAGATCCATGCCATTGAGGAGTCGCTGGCGCGGGCTGTCGAGATGAGGCAGAGCCGCCGTCAGGCTGGCTCCGGCGAGGAGCAATTGGGCTGCTGAGAGCTTCATTTTGGCCGAGGACTGCGAGACAACGGGGGTGCGGTACGGGCCTGGGATATACGATGGAAAAGCTCAATCGATGCGACAGAACAGAGAGCTTCCTCTACAGTTTCAATGCGGATTGGAAAAGGGAGAATGTGAAGCTCGCCAGATTGATGGAGGGCAGGGAGGTTTATAAAGCAGGCCGTCGGCTTTCTCGTACGACAATTGTGCCTCCGTTACGTTATTTCAAGCTGTACATCTGGAGTACAAACTTTGCTCTCCTTATCTTCGCGTCATATGTTTGTATTCACCAGGTCGCGACGGCATTGCTGGATGCGCCCACCACAAACCCACTGGTGATGCGCGAGCGGGACCCAGCAGCACCGGCACAGGTACTTTCTGGTAGCCGGATACCTCGATTTGCTGCCAGCAATTGCTGCGACATGTGGTATTTCGGCTTCCGCCCGTTACCCGGCAGGGGTCGCAAGGCCCTGGCCGATTCCGAACCAAGTCCGCCCTGGCCTCTCTCAGCCATTGATTGCAAAAATTGGACTGAGGCGATATTCGGTATCAGATCTGGACTCCGCCACCGGGACGGAATAGCGTTTATGGCTGTGCTTGGCACCCTGGGCAATCAGCTGCGCAGAAGTAGGCTCCGGCTCCCTCATAGGAGAATCTTGAGACCAAATCTTCCACAGAACCACTTAGCTGAGACCGTAAGGGTCCATCCGAACCATTAAGCGTCGTAGCGTTGCAGAAAGCCAAGCTCTGTTTAGCTCTTTAGCTCTTTTAGCTCATGGCGTAATATTCTAACTCCGTCCCCTTTGAGCCGGTTCTCGGCGCCGACTTACTGGGCATCGAAAATACTTGGCGGCGGCGACTAGCATCCCCTGTTCATACAATATCAAGTCACGGCTCTCCCATCAACCGGACGCGAGAGAGGGAAAGATTAGTTGAAGCTTTCAGGAGGCTGCCATACTTTTTTTCCTATCCTTTTGAAGTTATCCTGAATTATATCGTGCAGCCGCAATGACGACGTACGGCACAACCACCAACGGCTCGGCCGTGGCCAACGGCACCACTGGCGGGGATGAAGAGCAGCCGTTGCTTCGTAATAACAAACCCGCGCCGCGATCTGTCGTCTCCAAGCTGCGAAAGCAGATGACGGCCGAGGTGTCGCGATCGTGGGCCGACATCGTGCTGTTGCTGTGCTACGTGGTGACGGGGCTGCTGGACAGCGCTTCGACGCAGGTCTGGGGCGCATTTGTGTCGATGCAAACAGGTTGGTCTCACCGAAGCATGGAAAGGGAATCTCGTCGCGTGCCTCATCTCACAGCCGCGAAAAAAAAAAAAAAAATCATGAGACCGAAATTTCTGGCTAACCACGACGCTCACTAGGAAACACCGTTTATGTCGGATTGGGTCTCGCATCTCTCATCTACCCGCCTACCAGTGCCCGTCTCTACAAGTCCGGCATCTCGCTGGCTTGCTTCTGCATTGGATCGCTCTTGTTCGCCCGCTTCCACCGTTACTTTTCGCCCAAGAGGAGATGGGTGCTCTGTGTGTCGTTTGCTGCTCAGACTCTGTTCATTGTTGCAGCCGCGCTCATCGTCACCCTCACGACGCCATCTGAGGATAAAGACCATGTCGGCTGGACAGTCCTTGCGCCCCTTGCGCTCGTCGCTTTCCAGAGCTGCGGCCAGGCTGTGACCAGCCGCGCGCTCAAGTACAACGCTTTGACTAGCGTTGTCCTGACAAGCATCTACTGCGACCTTTTCTCAGACCAGGATCTCTTTGCGTTTCATAATGTGGAGAGGAACCGCCGCGCAGCCGCACCCACACTCCTACTGATTGGTGCTGTCCTGGGTGGCATTTTCTCACACAGCTCACTGGGCATTGCAGGCGCATTATGGACTGCTGCCGTTCTCAAGACCATCATGGTCATCACCTGGTTCTTCTGGCCTGCTGAGCCTTCAGACGATGAGGAATAGACGGGGACGGTTACAGCGGCCGCTAATATTCGGACAAGGGAGGTTTTTTTTTTTTTTTTTCATTTCATTTCATTTCCGGTATGATGAGGTGGAGCATAGCATGGAGCATGAGGCATACAGTATGAAGCATATACGATGACATATAATCAAAGCAACAGCATTGAGAAATTTTGACACCGATGTGTAACACCTTGACACGTCCACACACTCTACGAAGTACAGCGTCCCGAGAATTCCCGCTTCTGAGACAGTTGGGCTACCAGCCTGGCTCCCATCTCCTGGCTGATGAAGAAGCGGGCGCCTAAGCCGCGATAAGCGCTTTTGGCTGAATGCAGCAAGTCATCGGAAATGACTCTTATTGTTTCTTCTTCTGCTCTACTCCGTACTAGTATTCTACATCAAAACAGCTACAGCCTCATCCACTCGGCTTGTATTTTAAGGCGCCGACTGAACCACTCTAAATGACCCACAAAATTCGCCGCCAAGAGAGATGCCTCCCAAATAAGATCTCTAGTGCGACAATGCCGAGCAAGATGCGGTTCTCGGGGATAGCATGTGAAATGATTACTTTTGGCTGTTTATTTATCCAATTGATGCTCTGATCGGCTTTCCTTTCTAGGACTTTATAGTATGATAGTGTACAGTAACGGCAGGCACCTGTCAATGATGAGTGAAGAATAAGAATACTGAGCGCCAAGTGTAGCTGTAGGGTGGGAGATGTACATGTCACCAGTCTACATGTGCATCTATACTTACAAAATAATGCAGTTACAGACACAATTGCGTCTACTTCGTACTGACCTCTCAATTAAAGCTATTCCTTTACAAGTAATACCAATATCAGTGTTCTTCTACGAAGCCCCCTTATGCCATGATAGGATGAGACCCGTGTGGAATCACGATTCCAGGCCTCTTACCCTGAACTACAGCAGAAATGTATGAGTAAACCGTGTACATGTATAAAATGATCGTCTGAGAAGTTTATAAAAGAGTGTACTTTTGAAACCCATGGTAAATGGACTGAACCTAATAGAAGGGAGCTTATAGAGACGGCATAAAGTGAATTCTCACCTAACTTGACGCTATAGATGAAAGCGATATCATTCATCATATAAGACAGTCTTTAGTAAACTCGCTTCGAAAAATTTCATACAGGTGGGTATCAATAAATGGCTCGGCAGCTACAAACGCCGGACCTCTGCCATGTTTTCTACAGGGTTGATCAGATCACGTCCCCCTTTCCTGCAACCAACGGTCTGATAAGGCGGAGTACCTGGTAAAGTAAGACGCCGAGATTAAGCTGTTCATCATGTAACCTATCGAGACCGATCGGCAAGAGAATCCGTATTAGTGATCTCATCTGTTGGTTCTCCGGATCCCGATTGCCGACATCGTCCGATCTCTCTGCTCATCTCCATTACACTATAACACCCATAAACATCACCAAAACATCTACGACCTCATTCGAATTTTCCACCTCGCTCATCACCTCGCTAAAGTGTCTTTTTCGGACCATTGCTCATTTCTGCTAGAGAAACACTCACCGGCATATCATTGGTCAGCCAAGCTCGTTTAAGCATATACACGCATCTCCAAACCCCACGATGTGACCCTGCCAACCTGTCCACGGGACGAACGTACAGGGACTCAAGAGAGCTGAGAACACCTCGCTTCCAGTCGAAACCCCCAAAATCTCCACCACAAACCTCTCGAGAGCCAATGTTCATTCGTTCGGCTATCAAAGATGCCCGGCTCGGCAGATGAACCCTGCGCTGGCGCAAAAAAAGTCTTAGACAACAGGAGCCGCTCACTCCTCCCCCGCATTCTTACAACAGGGACTGCATGCGACGTTGAGAATTTCCCAACAGCTGCAAGATCTTCAGCTTTGGGACTGTCCCATTGCATAAATAGGTCTTGGCTTGGGTAGCGAAATTGCAGCGCGGCACGATCACCTCGCTTTCCTTGGCGTCGCTTGTTTCCAACAAGGACATCGCCAGCCTCATTCTTGGCATATTTTTTTTTGGACTACACACCAATATTAAAAAATAAAAAAGATTCGAACAGATTGGTGTAAAACCCCAGCAGATCTCAAGATGGATGCCAAGCTCGAAGAAGCAGCAGTCTCCCAGCAGGTCGACATTGACGTCGGCATCCTCAAAGATGTACGATTAACTTCACAAACTGTCTTTCTCGCCTCGTATAAGACACGAAACCAGCTAACTCAGCTTCAAGGGAATTCCACCGCCCCAGACGGGCCCCATGACAGAAGCAGAAAAGAAGCTTCTTCGGAAACAAGATCTCCGCATCATCCCCATCTCGGCGGCCATCTACTTCCTCTGCTTCCTCGACCGCTCCAACATCGGCAACGCCAAAGTCCTCAACGTATCGACCAACGACGACCTGCAGCAAACGGCCAACATGAGCAACCAGCAGTTCAACGTCGCGCTCATGGTGTTCCTCGTTGCCTACGCCGTGTTCGAGGTCCCCAGCAACATACTGCTCAAAAAACTACGACCCAGCAGGTGGCTCGCCTTCTTGATGTTTTGCTGGGGTGTCACTACGATGTGTATGGGCGCCACGAATAGCTTTGCCAGCGTGACGGGCGTGCGGTTCTTGCTTGGAGTGTTCGAGGCGGGTTTATTCCCGGGGCTGGTGTATTACCTGACGTTTTGGTATAAGCACGACGAGCGCAGTGTGCGGTAAGGCAGAGAATAGTCTCCCTTTAAGTATTTTTCACTTTGAGATGGTTGCTAAATTCCATACCTTTTCAGAGTTGCCTTTATTCTCGCCTCTTCGACATTGGCAGGAGCTGTAAGTGAAGAATTATTTCACCCTTACTACGGCTAGCCACATCAATACTGACTACGTTTGTAGTTTGGCGGTGCCATCGCCTATGGTATTGGTCACATGAACCAAGCAGGAGGTTTGGCTGGCTGGCGCTGGCTCTTCATCATCGAAGGCATCCCGTCCTGCTTGTCCGCGTTGCTCGTCTTCTTCTTCTTACCCGACTATCCAGAGAGCGCCAAGTGGTTATCCGAGTCGGAGAAGGATCTCGCAGTCCAGCGTCTCTTTTATGAGGGCAGCAAAGGTCACCATCCTAGCATGACGTGGATAGACGCCAAAGCCACGCTCACTGACTGGCGTTTGTACGCACACTATGCCATCTACTTTGCAGTCAGCCCGCCGTTCGCCAGCCTCAGTCTTTTTTCCCCGTCTATCACGAGCGGTCTCGGATATGTTGATCTGAAGGCGCAGCTCATGACTGTGCCTCCTTGGGTTGTTGCATACGGTAGGTCTACTGGACTTTTTTTTCTTGACAGCCAACAAAATATCAAGAACTAACAATAATCTGTTTAACAGTCTGCCAGATCGTCGTCGCTATATCAGCAGACCGCTTCAACGCTCGTGGATTACACGCCGCAGGTGCTGCGTTAGTTGGTGCCATCGGCTTCATTGTCTCTGCCGCTCTACCCGCAACATCTTATAAAGCTCGTTATGGCGGCCTCATCCTCGCTACGGCGGGCTCGTTCTCAAGCATCCCCCCAATGCTGGGCTGGCTCACTTCGAACGTCGTCAGCACCGCATCCACCGGGTTAGCAATTGCCATCAATGTGAGCATCGGCGGAGGGCTAGGACAGATTCCCGGCGTGTGGATTTACAAAGCAGACGAGGCGACGGAGGGCTATCCCACAGGGCACTGGACGAATGCAGGCTTTCTACTATTCCTCGTGGTTGTGGCTCTTGGATTGAGGGTGTTTTATGGGCGTAAGAACAAGGCTTTGGTCGCTCATGGGGAGCGAGAAGGAGTGTCTGTTAGACTCTACAAGCTCTGATTGGGATAAAATCTCATGGTAGTGGCTGAAAACACATGGATTCATCTGATACCCTTGAGAGCATGGTGTTGCGGCTTGTTGAAGGCTGATATCTGAGGGTATTGAAAGTTCGAGTCGTTGCTCTATGAGCGCACTTTTAAGGCTCTATGTTTCATATCTACATCTGTACATCTATTTTTTCAGTAGATTAAGGCCTTAGGTAAGTTTAAAAAATGCTGTGAATCTAAAAAGGTTGTGAATCTAAAGGGAACAAGAGTTCAAACATTGATTTGTTATGTGTCATTGGAGAGATATGCCCACTTATAAGCCAAAACCTCGGGTGGGGTTAAAAATGCTGTGAAACTGCCAAATCAGGTAATCTCCACTGCCATCGTCCACGTTGCGTTTGATAACGCATTACAGCACGACGAACAATAATCAAGCTGTATTATCTGGGTGGCATTGATTAAAACTGGATGTCCTTGATGTCGCTGGATAACTTTGATTAACTGGAGGACTTTGACTCATTTGAATATTTGAATATAATATCTACTTTTAAAAAATGAGACGAAGTATATATATATATTCGTGTCATAATGCACTATCACGTACTATAAATCACAAAATTCAGTAAGCTTAGTGCATATATACTATATCTTTTCTTATTTCTTAAATTTCTGATTTTGTAAAAACAGTAGTTTTGCACTTTTTGCGAATATATCCAGTATGCCGCTGTAAAGAGTCTTTGGGAAGGTTAAAAATGCTGTGAAGAGTCATTGTAGGCAACTGGATGCAGGAGTTGTGGATAGAATTCGCAGCCTTTTTTTTTTCCTTTGGGATTCAGCTGAAGTCTTCCTCTATCCGTGCATATAGCTGTGCGGTTATGTATAATCAGTCAGGATCATCCGTCTTAGAAGTGCAAGAAAACAGCCAATCGTTACATGAGTGCTTGGAGTACATAGCCACTGATATCTAAATATTTCGATCCTGGCATTGGTGCTTCTGAAAATGCGCCACCACCGGCCGAGAAGCTCCGGTACAGATAGGATCTTGCAGCACACCACTCTTTCATGTTAAGTTCGTTCCAGGCTTCGATGGGGAACTTGTCCCGCCTCTCCGAACCAAGCCCCAGAGTAATGCTTAATGCTCTTGTAGATCACAAGTGGCGAATGATAGCATAGACTCTCATCAGCTCCTAGGCATATCTTTCGACTACATCTATATAGAAACATGTCTCACATTCTCCCGGATTGGCTCATTCCAGCTGCAAGATGGTGTCGACTTCGATTCGATCTCGTGGGTGTACGTATTTATGTAGCGGTTTGCGTAGTATAAACTCTTTACTCCAAACTCCAGATTGCCGAGTATAGTAGTCGTCCCGTCTATCTTGGGGTAATGACGTCGTATTTTCTCGAACAGCAGCGAATGCTACACGGTGATGTCATGATGTAACTTGCTTCGGTAGGCTATCTGATGTCTGACATACAAATTTCGCGGCCTCGGCCTAAGCCATGATCATATTGCTACGCCTCAGGAGATACAAAGGGTTGTTGGCTTGGACCAATCTAGAAGATAATACGGGAGGTATTCTTTGTTTGTTATGAGTCACCTTTTGTATCAATCAACAGTTGAAGAGAAGGGTTCCAGGGGTTGAATCTGTGTAACATTATCGACTTGGACAGCTACGACACATTTGATAAGGATAAACGCCAAAAGCAATAGTCACATTGAGCTAATAGCTTGGCTCAGAGATTGAAGAACCCATGCTTCTGTCATGGCACCGCAGCTGAGCCATCAACAAGGGGTTGATATGTATAAATGTATTACCTCAGGTACATGTAGTAATATAAACGTGTATATGACGGTTAGACCTAGAGGCCCGCTGTGACGTACGACGAGTAGCTCTTAGTGCGTAGCTTAAATGCTTGGCTGAATTGAACGGACCAAAAAAATCAAAAGCTAATCTCGGTGGGAGAAATAGAAAGGACAATTGGGGAATGCTCTTTTGATTGTGTGTCTATCTGTCTGCTTGCTTGTGTGATGGACAAGCTCTGCCGTGATGCATACCTACGTATATGCAACGTAAGCGAGCGCGCAGGTGAGAGGATCGACAGGTGTGCATACTCAAGCCAAGCAACCAAGGAAGCTTGACCATGTAGGTGTGTGCGCTCCAACAAATTCCAAAGGAGGCGCAAATGCGCACACATAGTGGCGCATACGTGCATGATCGTCTTTGTGTTTTCGTCTCATACAATCGATCTGCACATGTTGTTACATGTAGACTGGACTGCCCACTGCTTCAGCATCCATATCAGGCCAGGTACAAACTGATGGCCTATCGAGTTCTTCGCACATGCAAGTATCGTGCTTGGACTCAGACTCGGACTCGGCATCTGCCAAGGCAGATCCAAACCGCCCTTTGACTCCCATGTTTCAATTTCGCATCCGCGTCTCTTGGGCACGACTTGGGTGCCGTGCAATTGGTCTCGTGGCGCCAACACATTTGCCTGAGAGATGACGTCGATTGCGGCGTCATAAACGCGGATCTAAAAAAACGCGTGCCCCGCAGCGCCAAGCCCGCAGCGCCTCGCCCGGGATATCGTACCAAGTGCCAAGGTCTTGCACCACCAACAAAGCGCTCCCGGCTGGCTGGGGGCCTGATAGTGCAGTACATGTAAGCCCTGGGCCTGGGGGCCTTGGCCTTGGCAGCTTGTGATGAAATTCCCTGGCAGTTGGAATTGGAGACCCGGGAAGCGGGTTCCTTGCTTTGCCTCTCCCTGGCTTTAGAGGACCCGGAGCTAACCTCCTTCAAAGCTCTCAATGCTCTCTCCATCGCGGCAGCAATGTGGTAAGGTAGTATTAGTATGTATCCATTACTTCGTACGTGTACAAGTAGGTTGGTTTGGTGCAGAAGCCATCATAATATGGAGCAGCTGGCAGATCAGGTGCTCCCTTGTCGACTGCCTCGAGTGCCGCCAAATTCGATGCCCCAGACGCTGGAATTTCCATTTCTCGCTCTGTCCGCTCCCGGCCTGCCGAGCCTTGCCACCAACATTTTGCCCGCGGGTTCCTCAGCACGGCGACTATTAATTAGCAATTATTGATCGCTAACGGATTCTGCTTTGCAACGGAGTACTCCGTGGCTAGCTGTAAGCCCGGCGTTTGAATCTGCAAGCCTTTGCACGATCCGCCCGGGTCTCGACCCGTATGCCTGTCACGCTGTGCCCACCCATCTTGATTTTAATACGTAGCTTTGGTCGCGTCGTCCAATAGGCAATGCAGCGGATCTTGCTGCGACGCCAGCAACGGGGCTTTAACTACTAGGCTTTGCGCCAATGCCGCAGCAGAAAAGCAGGAATACCAGCGGCACAGGTACAGTCAACTTCGCGTCGTGTCGTATCTTGTTTTGCGTGCAGATGGGAAATTGAATGTGACCCAGCTCTCTGCATCAGCTTCCTTCCACTAAAGGATCCTGCATTTTCCGGTACATGTACTAGGCATGCATACAGGTATTACCAAGGCATTCTGTACTGTAAAGTTAAGTACTAGAGTAGAGTAGAGTAGAGTAGAGTTGGGTGATTAAAAAAAACAGCTGTTTCATTGTGTAGGACTCGGCAGCAGGGGACGGCGTCATCAGAGCAGGCAGCAAGGCGAAGCTTATTTGAAGTAAAAATAAAAATAAAATAAAAAATACCACGCGCAGCCTTGTGCACTTTTCCTCCCTCCCTCTTTTCTTCAGCTTCTTTTCTTTTTCGTCTTCTTCTCTCTCCATCCCCTTAACAGGCCGACAAACAAGCACAAGCACAAGTACACAGGAACAAGCACTAAGAAAAAACCCACCACCACCCCTTCTAGCCTCTTCCAGGCCGCACGTCACTTTCATCCACTCGACTTTACTGTGCTGGTCGCCTCAGTCTTCCCGGAACCATCACTAATAAGTCCCTACACCTACCTTCTTCCCAGCTGTTTGCCGCTCCAGCAACTCTCGTCCTCTTCTCTTTTCTCCTCTATTTTCATTACTTGGACCCTCGCCAGCGAACAAATTCTCTGTTTTCACGAATCAAATAGCTTTGCCGTCTGCTTCTACCAAGCGTCACCTCTCTGCCGTAGAGACTTGGTCCGCCCAGAAAAAGAAAAAAAAAGAAGCCCACCACTTTGCTTGCTGGCAAACTCATTTTAAAACCCCGCATCATCCATCGCACATCATCTCCACGCTGAACACACGCTCGTCATTTCTCGGCAGCGAGTCGCTATCAGACATTGCATTACATTTTCCATTCCTCTCAGTTTTGTGCTGTCTCCGCCATACAACTTGATTTCTATCTTCTCTATTTTTTATTTTTTTTCTACGTCAGACATAAAAGGCACACTGCAGAACAAGACTTTTGAACTACACAGCATAGAATTAATCAGCCTACTCCCACTTGTACCTTCGACCGCGCTGTCGCTCGTCAGCGACGTCTCTTGGTAGCCATGTCTACCATCCAACAGCTCAAAAACTTCATCCGTCATGGTATGACTAAGCTCCATCGACTTTCCCAAAATCTCCCCCTTTGGCATCAGCTCAAGTTCTCGGAAAGCAGTGAATTGGTTCAACTAACACAGTCTTATCTAGGCAAACAAGCACGTACCAATTTCGACGAACCGCGCAAGCATGACACCCCTCAGTCGACACCACAACCACCGCCAGAGAAAACTATGGCAACAGGTCCTGTATATGGCAACCCCGCCGGAAACCAGGAGCCCCTGCCAGCGTACTCAGAAGCTCCCGGCGATCAACAGAACCGCGCCGCACAGGCAGGCCATGCCGCAGCTCATCAGGCTGAGCCTGCTCAAAACAATGGTTCTAAGGGCAGAAGGGTAGACGAAGCCAACCTGGCTCAAATTGTTGCTGAAGAAAATGCCAGCAAGGGCCAGTTCCCGAAATATCCTGAGTTGGACCGATGGGAGCTCCTTGAAAAAATGGGCGACGGTGCTTTCAGCAATGTTTACCGTGCCCGTGATTTGACCGGAGAGCATCCTGGCGAGGTGGCCATCAAGGTCGTGCGCAAGTACGAGATGAACCGCATGCAAGTAAGTTAAGCCGATTCTTCGTTTTTATCATCGTCGTTCCTTTTTCTTTTTTTGTTATGATATCCGACTTCCTTAGTTGCCTCGTTCCTTCTTCGTCGTTTCTTGCTTCTTCATCCCGCATTTACCAACCACGGAGAGGGGTTTCCCCCTGAATAGGGAAACAAACATTTACATCCAGACTTCAAAAAGATTCCAAAAGCTGCAGAGGTGCGAAATCTTATTTCCTATATTAACGCTTTCGGCCCCTTGTCATGGGTGCACAGTGTAACGGTGCCAGTAGTTGTGGCATCGAAATCAAGGAGATGATGTTTGGAAATCACTGATGCTAACACCTAGTCTAGCGCTCGAATATTTTAAAGGAAGTTCAGATCATGCGTCAACTTGACCACCCCAACATTGTCAAGCTCATTGAATTTTCCGAATCTAAGCAATACTACTACATTATACTAGAGCTGGCCCCCGGCGGCGAGCTGTTCCACCAAATCGTACGATTGACCTACTTCAGCGAGGAGCTATCTCGCCATGTAATCGTCCGAGTGGCCAGGGCGTTGGAGTACCTGCACGAAGAAAAGGGCGTTGTCCATCGGTAAGTTTTGGCACTTGTTCTCATTTCTAAGCAAGCTATAGTGGGTGGGACAGGGGTAGTCCCACCTTGACGTCATAGCTACCCTTACCTAAACAACCCTATGCTGACACATGCATTGCAGCGACATCAAGCCTGAGAATATCCTCTTCAGCCCGGTACCCGTCATTCCATCCAAGCACCCAAAACCCAAGCAGCCGGGAGATGAGGACAAGGTCGACGAAGGCGAGTTCATCCCTGGCTATGGAGCTGGAGGCATTGGCGAAATCAAGATTGCCGACTTCGGCCTCTCCAAGATTGTTTGGGAATCACAGACCATGACGCCCTGCGGCACAGTTGGCTACACTGCACCTGAAATCGTCAAGGATGAGAGGTACTCAAAGTCGGTTGACATGTGGGCACTAGGCTGTGTCCTCTACACACTACTATGCGGTTTCCCGCCTTTCTATGATGAAAGTATCGAAGTGCTTACGGAAAAGGTTGCCAAAGGCCAGTATACCTTCCTTTCGCCGTGGTGGGATGATATCTCCAAGTCTGCCAAGGACCTCATCAGCCACCTTTTGACGGTGGATCCTGATAAGCGATACACCATCAGAGAGTTCCTTGCCCACCCATGGATCCAAGAGGTTGGACCAACCCCCAGGGACGAAAAGAGACCTGAGGTTGTGCCGCTCAAGCCCTTCGCCGCTGCTCAATTCGAAGATTCCGGCAAGCGGTACGATTTCCGATCCCCCGCAGCCGTCAATCTCCGTGAAGTTTTTGATGTCAGTTATGCTGTTCATCGTCAGGGAGAGGAGGAAATGAGAAGAGCCCAGATCGGAGCAAGGGCTGGTGGTGGGCAGCCCCTTAGTGGCCTCAACGAAGAGGAAGAGGATGAGGGAGAGGAAGAAGAAGAAGAAGACAGTGACATTGATAACATGGACATCGATAAGGATGCCAACATCAAAACCCAAGCTCTAGAGCAAAGGATGCAAAGGGCCAACATCCAGGATCATGATAATACCCAGGCTCGTGGCCGTGAGCGAGAACGGGCCGGCGAGAGAGGCTATGGGCAACATTCGGCAGCCGTGACCGCTGCTGCACGACAGCAGGTACGCGAAAGACAGCGCCAAAAGGGCGCATTTGAGCTCAATCTTGACAACGCAACGCTACTGGGGAAGCGAGGCAAGAAGATTCCCGTCATGGGAGCGTAGAAGCTCGATGTGGCTGAGCGATCAAAGCCCACTACACCGGAAGACCACGTTGCCGTCGATGGGGTGTTTGCCATTGACTTCTCGCCTATTACAAGCGAGTGTCTGGGGCGGGAAGCGTCGCCGCCTTGCGTAGATGAGTCGTTTATACGCGACATTTTACAATCAGGCATTGCGAGCGCAATTTACAAGAAGGAAAATGTGCTCATCGCATCAAATAAGACGCATACGGTTTGATGCCGTTATAGGAGGCGTATTGGAGTAACGAGGAAATGGTACGGAAATGTTCTAAGCGTGTTTTTTATTTTGTATCCAGCTTTCCTGTATCTTGTAGATCGAGGAAACGGAAGGCCAGATGGGCAGAGGTATTGCAGGACAGTATAAGAAGGGATCATGACTGATACATGGGTAGGGAGTTTAGGTACCTTGTGAGTATGACTTTGCTACAAAAAACTGGGCTTCTCGTACATATAAACGGTGCGGTACGATTTTCACTGAGCCTAATCATGTTCCTGCGCCATGCCGCTGTTTCTCCATCTGCGTTGATATTGTTGCTGTGTCGTATATCGTTCATTTATTTATCTTAACCCCACAAAGAAGAAAGGAAGAAATAATCCAATCAATGGGTAGGTAGTTGGTATTGGAGACTGGCAATTTGCAGTTCCTAGTAATGCTCCCCCCCTCTTTTCTATTGTACAGATGAACTATCAATCTATGGGTATGGATGTGTTTGAAAGCCCCTTTTTGGCTGCTGAAAAAAATGAAATGTTCCCCACGCGCTCCTTGATTCATTGTTTCTCGAATCTTGTTTATCTTTTTTTTCTCTTTATTTTACCATGACATAATCATCTCTTCTTTGTTTCTCTGTTTCTTTCCTTCATTCTGCATATCCTTTCATTTGGCTCCATTTCGTCAATATTAAAAGCAAAAAGAAAAGAAAAAGACCCCTTGTGTCATGTATGTATGTATGTCATGCATAGCCCCCAACCATATCCCGTATCCATCAAATCGTTTCATTCTTGGTACAAAAAAAAAACTCCATCGTGTGAAAATAATAGAGAGAGAATAGAAAGACAAAAAGGGAGAAAGGGTAAAACTAAGGTGGTTCAAGAATAGAAAGAGAAAAAAGGAAAAAAAAAAAAAAATAGCCTGTCAAGTTGATATCTCGTCAATTTAGATGGTAGCCACAAATAGATAAAAACGACAAAAAAGAATTAGATTGCCAAAATCAGTAGATTTGGTCGGATTGTTTGGCCCATTGGCCAGTCTCGTATTGGTTGATAAAGTAGAAATTTCAGATACATCAGTGCGCTGTTAAATCGATTGAGTGTGTGCGTGTGTGCGTGTGTGTACTCGATTATGATTTCCCCAATTTGTAAAGGGTAAAAGAAACACACTGTAAAAAAGCATGGCTTGCTTGATTCATACCCACGGTCTTGATTCACGGTGGCTATTTGATAGTGATCTCCTTGGCAGTGGTGGAGGGCCTAACGGCTGGATAAAAGGAGTAGAGTCTGAAGGAGAGAAAGGGTGAAAATGATGATACGCCGTAAATGGTGGTGGCGGCATTCTCGCGGCGGGCGATATGAGGGGAGATGCAAGAATGAACTGTGGCGACACGCCGTCGGTAGAGTGAGAAAATCCAGAGTCGGAAGTAGTTGGCGAGGAGAACGAAGGTGTCAACAGAGGCCGGATGCTCGGTATCCGCTTGGTAACTCTGCGAAGGGATGGGGGTGTAATGCTGTTCTCAGACTCCGAGAGGTCTGAGTCATGGTAGCTGTGACGGGTTTGGCTCTGGCTATAGCTGTAGTTATAGTTACTGGCGAAGCTTTGGCTGTGACTGTGGCTGTGGCTGTGGCCATGGCCATGGCTATTGTTGAGGCTGTAACGGCTTGTAGACGTCCTGGCCCTTGGCCGTTGAGTCGGCATACTCTGGTCGTCAGTCTGCTGCCAGGCGATTAGGCTACCGTCGCCCTGGATCTCAAGGCCGGCGGCAGAGAATAGCGGCACGGTCTCGGGGTAGGAGAGAGTGAAGGGAATCCAAAAGGACCGATTGATGATGTCTCGCGCGCGGTCCGGGGTGAGGCGCTGCACCGAATCCGTTGGCGGGACTTCGGCCATACGTTTTAGGATCCAGACCAAGTACCGCGCGTAGATGGCCTGGCGCTCTGTGGACGAGTTGTGTAGGCGGGAGACGTAGCTGCGGGCGATGGTGTTGGCAATACTAGGCAACGTCACCATGCTCGCCTGGCCAGGGCCAACTCGAACCCGCTCCAAGGCCTCGAAGCTGTTCTTCATAAACTTGATGCTCACGGGACAAGTCCGGCCGCCGGCGACGCGCACGTTGAAGCCGTCGGGGTTGTCGGGTGACGGCGTCATGCCCTTGGCCAGCGCCCAGCAGCGGATGGCTTCCTTGGACTCTTCGGGACAGGTAATGCTGACGTGGTCGGGCAAGTAGGAGCGGTATCCATAGTAGATGAGAGCGGCGGTGCCGCAGACGGCGTAGGGAATATGATCAAAGAGGCGGCCGACGCAGTCGATGACCTCGTTGACGGTGTCGACGTCCATCATGGCGGCGGCGGCGGAGGAGGAGGCGGAAGAAGAGGAGAAGTGGGTGAATGGCGATGTTGGATTTCGCCTGCGATTTCGATTGCGATTTCGACTGCGATTTGGATTTCGATTGCGGGTTCAATTAACGCTGATGCTGATTCTACAGGCAATGCCAGTGTACCAAACTCCGGCCACCGTCCACTGCCAGCACCACCACGGCCACCACGACGTGTGTTGGTCGCTGTGGTGGTAACGGTGGTGATGGTGGTGGAAGCCGAAGAAGTCGAAGATGCAGCCGCAGATGCAAATATAAATATAATACAAATGTAATGCAGATGTGGTATGGCTGCTAGAAGTAGTACTACAAGTAGCAGTCTCGGGGACTCCCAACAACAAACTCCTCTGCTCGACCCCCCGTACTTGTATTAGCCGACGCACGAGATCCCGGCGCCCAAGGTTGCTGCGCAGGGGAGGATATGCGATGATGCGATGCTTTTGTTGTGGTGGCTCCTGCAGGTGCAGGTGATGGCGACGGCGATGACAGCAGCGGCGGCAAACAGGGGCTCGCGGGCGGATCTTCTGCGAGGTTAACCGACGCCGCGGCCTCAGGGCTATAGCAATGAGGCGAGAATGAGGATAAAGTATAAAATGAAGACGAGGATGAGTATCGTCGTCGCCCGCAGAGGGCGCAGCCGATGATGGCGGTATCGCAGTATCAGCACCAGCAGCGCAATTAATAGAAACCGTCGTGAATATGCAAAATTGAAATGGATGTCTTTGTTGAAGAAAGCGTGAACGCTGCGCCGCCCCCTGCAGAGACACTGACACTGTACGAAGTACAGGTACTGGGGTGGGAAGAATGCTACTACCTTAGTAGGTAGACACGGACTGGCGATTGATGGAGCCTGCAGCCGCCGTTGTATTAGGGCCCAATGGATGGATGTGATGCTAAACCTCTTCTCGCTGCAATGTAGCAAAAATCGTCGTCGTCTCCAGTGCTACCAATGGCCAGCGCTGTCACCCGCGCAAGTACATGTACCACCGCCCAAGTAGGACCACTTATGGTGCTACTACCGGAAGGGCTGCGTCTGCCGCAGCTGATGATATTGAAGTCTTGGATGTTGTTGGCGATGGGCGCTGGGCCTGCTCATGCGTCTGCTGGGGGGCTCCGCTGCGGCATCCACTGACTGGCTGGGCCGGAGCCAGTCGCCGCAGCGTCTGCAGTGCCTGCTGCACCGCTAAAGAAGAGCAGATGGGGACGGGGATTGATGCCGCTGTGCGCTGCTGCAGCAATCCTGCTCTTGTCCCACTGGTCCTTCGGGCCCTTGTCTAGTGCGCGTTAGAAAAACAGTTAAGTGGTAGCACAAGCACAAGTACGGAGTATGGAGTATGGAGCACTGCGATTGATAGATGGTCAAGGCAGCCGTAGGAGGAGTCATCTTTATAAGTGCCATGGTTGCTGTCGTCAGCGCATACTTGTACATCATGGCTCCCACCAGTCGCAGCTGGATCCAGATGGATGTCTTTCTTTTTTCTCTTTTTCTTTCTGTTTTTTCTTCTTCGGGCTGCATCTGCATCTGCATCTGCTGCAACCCACAGCGCTGCTAGTGCCAGTGCTAGTGCTAGCAGCTGCACAAGTAGAGAGTAGTGGTGGCTGCAGTGGCCTCGCCAGAGGGCCTGGCTGCAGCAGCTGGGGCACAAGCAGCAGCTGGGGCACCCTCTGCAGCGCTCCTCTCAGCACCCACCGCAGCATCCACCGCAGACGCGATGAATCAGCGACCGCAAGCCGTCATCTGAGACTGTGGCCTGTCGCTGTTTGGGCGCCGCCGTGGGGCCTCTGGTTCCTCTTCCAGGTTCCCTGTGGCATGCGAGACACACCGTCTGTCCGCTCCACTGATTGGGCCCCCGGTCTCTGCGTGTGTTTACCAGGGCTATACTCTGTCTCTTCCAGGGGAGGCAGAGGAGGGGTCGAGGGGTTGAGTGAGGGTTGAGGGCTTGGAGCGTCGCCAATCGAACCAGCGCCGGCTGATGCCAAAAACGCCGTGTGACTACTGCCAGGCTGGAACCCAATGCCCAAGCGAGACAACAAAAGCTGGTGGATGGCGTGGGATTTTGGCCTGTCTTGGATATGTGGCGAAGTGAAAACGTAATATGTCTTATTCCTTTTCTCTTACGGAGTATGGAGTACTAGGCCTAGTAATCGCCTCTTCCTTCGAGCTATTGGTATGGCAAATATGGCTTTTGTTGGGGGTTCGAAGTGTGTGCGTGCATTGTATTATGTGAAGTATTCACGATATGCCATACAAGTATACCGGATTGCGAAGAATGGAACAACAAAGCCACTCCACCGTCCAAAACTATTGCTTTTGTAGTGTTCATATTCAAACTGAAAAGTAAGTGTGGACAGGATGCTATTTTTATTCTTTATTTTGTCTATTTAATATTTTATTCATCTTCTTTCACCTGCATACACCAACACAAAACACACTTGCCCTCGTTACAGCTACCCCAGTTCCTCATCCGAGCATATAAAAAACCTGTCAAAAGACAAAAAGGCGGGATAGGGCCAAAAAAAACTTTCATTAAAATAGTGACATGTCATGAATCGTGCTGCCCGACCACGGCTTCATGCTCTCTAGTGCAGGGGGGACCGAAGCATTCCTCCAGAGTGACAACGACAACGAACCAGCTAGTAATACCACGCGCACGCGCACACTACTATTAGCTCATGGTCACGCAAAAAACCACCATCTGACCGGCTCGGAGCCCCAACATATGTCAACAGAAGTTGCGGTCTGATACACGGCTACGTCCCTAGAGGTCCTCCGTGTCGTTCCGACCCGACGCAAGCGCCTAGCAGCAGTTTGCAAAAAATTACAGTTCCCTGTTCCTATCTCTTAAGCATTGCCCAACTACCACCACCTTTTGTATGCAGCAGTAGTAGCTCGAAATAGTGCGAGGGAGCCGTGGTAATGGTTGCCCTCCCTGGTTTGTTCCTCCTTTATAACTCCTCCTCCGTCTCCATCTGGTCCCCATTTGATTGGGCAGCCGCTCCCAACGCCCCGTTCTTCTTTGGCATTGTCGCCTCCTTGTCAATCATCTGCCTTGACACCGACACAATGTTGTCCTCAATCAGCTCTTGGCCCACGTCCTCCAAGTGCTTCTTGGGATCCAGCTTGCCAACGTAGCGAGTCTTGAGCTGCTCCTTAGTCAGCTCTGTCTCCTCCTTGACCCTCTTCTCGTAGCCATCTGCCAAGGTGACTAGTCTCTCCAAACGCTCCTTGTTCTTTTGTCCTTCCGTCCGGAAATCATCCATTTCTAGAGCTTCCGTCCACACGTGCTTGTGGAGGTTCATCAGCATGTTCTCTTCCAGTGCCGTCTTGCGGTAGTTGATCGCAATCGAGTAGTAGTGTCGGTTGAGTCCGTGGATCAACGCCTGGATGGATGGCTTGTTCAGGTGTCCGAGGTTGCTTGTGCTCTGTCGAGGTTCTTGGCCCATCATGAGCAGCTGGGGGTTGATTAATCGGAAAGCATCGATCACCACCTTGCCTTTCACCGACTGTATGGGATCGACAACTACCGCCACTGCACGGGGGTTCAGCTGCTCAAACGATTGTTGAGTGTTGATATCTACTGAAGAAAGCCAGCAGCCAAACCCAGGATGCGAGTGGTACCATCCGACAACGGCTTCCGGTCTATCCATCTTCGTTAGCCACGGCTACAGCACCTTTTGCCTTCCAGTCGAGCTGGCTATACATGGATAGTAGCAGCTTACCTTCCAGTTTGCCGCAACATATCCATCATCTTGGTCTGAAACACAGGGTCAACGGCCTCGACACTGACGCCTGTTCCGCTCTGTGGCATAGCAAACACGTCCATGACTTTGACTGTGAAATCGTCGACGAATTCGCCCAGCATCAGACCCATCACTTCCATCGGCACGCCTGCGCGGCCATGCCGAAGCATTTTCAGCAGGGCCAAGGATGAGATGTAGACGGTTTCTGAGTTGTCGATTAGGCTGATGTTGTCCTGTAGCGTTATATCCATTAGCCACAAATCTTTGTACTTTATCGACCGCTCAGCTTTCTCTGGCTAGGGGCGATAGAGGTGCCCCCAGACAGTGCAATCCCAGCTAATCCAAAGCTTACCGTGCCAGGTGTAACTCCTCCCAAGCCCATGCCACCTCCGCCCAACAAGTTCCTGAAGCGCTCCATGCTCAAAGTGATGAAATATGTCTTTGATTACCGGTGTTGATGATAGATATGAAGAAAGAAGAAAGAAAAAGCGAAATTGGAGAGATATCGAAGGGGCAGGTTGAGGTGGGCGTGTGCGTGTGTTGTGTTCGAAGCTTGGTGTTCGGTGCCCAGGCTCTAGTAGCTTGCTGCTGATTGATATCAATCAATGACAGTTGACGCAGTTGTTCGGCAGCCTGCTACAAGGGTTGGCGGCTGAATAATCGAATCACGTGAGAGAGAATGCTCCGATCCGCTAAGTCCCAGCAACCGCCCAGCGCCTTAGTAACCAGCCGTTTTGCAAACCTTGCCAGCTAGCTTTGGCTCTCTGAGGCTGGCTCCAAATAGGCCAATCGGAAGCCATTGCTGTGGATGACAAACGCTGTCCCATAAAGTTTTAACAGTCCAAAACGGGATTTGTAGCCTTGTCGCCCCAATATTTATCCGCGAGTTTGCCAACTGCAGACGCCTCTTGCTTGGTTGCCGCGCTTCCCTTATAGAAGTTCGTCGGCTTCTACTCAATAATCAACTTTCTCTCACATCTTCGTCGCCAACACAATCATGCGAAGGTCCCCTTGACCGAATCACTCGCACCGTTACTCCCTCTATTTTTGGTTTTTCTTTTTCCCTTGTCTTTCTTTCTCCCACGCAGTAGTAGCAGCAATCACCGTCTGCCAACCGACGCCTCTCGCACTCTTACAACAGCAGCTTATTGCGTTTGCAACTTTTCCACATGGGCGACACCACCATGGCGGGACTCGGTTCGGTGGCCCTCAATGGGTCATCACCGAAGAAAGTCGCCTACTTTTACGATTCCGACATTGGAAACTATGCCTATGTCACCGGCCATCCCATGAAGCCTCATCGTATTCGATTGGCCCACAGTCTGATTATGCAGTACAACCTGTATCAGAAGATGGAGATTTATGTACGTGAATCATGAGGTCTTTTTTTTTTTTTTTTTTTTCAGTCTCACTCCGCAATGCTACTTACATTTTCGATGGAATAAG